>JBBPJU010001105.1:0-14129 GCA_038088875.1 Austroboletus festivus
TAGAAAGGAGTGTACTCCTTTTATTGTACTTGGGGGGTTCCATTCTTTGATGGCTTTGAGTTTGATTGGGTCTATCTCCGTTTGTCCTTCCGAGATGATCATTCCTAGGTATTCAGTGCTTTTCGTGTTGAAGGAGCACTTTTCCAGTTTAAGGTATAGTTTATGTTCCATCATCCTTTCTAGTACTTTCTTCATCCTTTCATCATGGGTCCATTGGTCGGGGGAGTGAATGAGAAGGTCGTCCATGTATATGATAAGCCATCCTTCTACTAGATAGTTGGCGAAGATGTCGTCCATTAATGCTTGGAAGGTGGCGGGGGAGTTGCAGAGTCCGAAAAACATGACAGTTGGTTCGAACAGTCCCATAGGCATAATGAAGGCAGCTTTCCATCTGTCCTCAGGTACTATTCTCACATTGTTGTACCCCCATTGTACATCCATTTTTGTGAAGATTCTCGATCCTCTTAATTTGTTGATCAGATCTCCGATTAATGGTAAAGGATAAGCATTCTTGATGGTATGCTCATTTAGGTACCGGTAGTCTTGGCAGGGTCGGAGTTTTCCATCTTTCTTATCAACAAAAAAGAAAGGGGAGGCTTGGGGGGATTTTGATGTCTGGATTTTTCTGCTTTTGAGATGTTCTTCGATGAACTTCCTGCATGCTTCCATTTGTTCTGAATTTAGAGGGTAATTCTTTGCTCATCGGGGTGTGAAGGACAGGAGAAGGTCGATGTGGTGATTGTAACTTCTTTTAGGGGGAAGTGTACTTGTGGCTTCTTTCAAGAATACTTGTTGGTGTTGTTGGAATTTGGCAGGTAACACTATTTCCTTTTTCTGTTCTTTTCGAGCAATATCCGTAGAGATAGTGAGTCTATGGATTTCCTCTTGGTCCATACAGCACCGGATGAGTACCTCTTCATTTGGTTCCTCAGTGAGGTTGGTAGTGAGGTACTTGACCAGATACCGTTGTTTCTTGGGGTCGATGCCTTTCTTTCCTCCTTTTAATTCTTGGTGTATCCAGTCGATTATTGGGTTATGTTGTGTCAACCAACTCATCCCTAGGATCATGTCGGTTTTTCTGCTTTTGATTACCAGGTAGTCTCTGGTTTCCCTTCTTCCTCCTATGGAAGTGGTAATGGTGGCCTTGTGGGTTATGTCTCCCCTGGTGTTAGATATTCCGTCTGCGTTTATGGCTATTCTCCATATTTTTAGTTTCATTAGGGGGAGGCATAATTTTCAGGCAATCAGTTTGTTGATGAAGCAATTTGTTGCTCCACTGTCAACAAGGGCTTTTAGTTCAGTGGTTCCTGGAAGTATTTGAATGGGGATGGTGATTGACTTTCATTCTATAGATTGTACATTCCAGGTCTTAGGAGAGTTACACACTGATTGAGCTCTCTGAGCTAAAAACCCTTGGCTCATTCCACACAATTCCTAAATTCTTCCGTGCTTATTTTAGTGACGGTTTCCTCCTCTTCCTCTCCCTGGTAGATGGGTTCTTCATATACCTCTTTGAGGATCTTGATAACGTCTTCTTCTTTTACATCTTTATCTCTGAGAACCTTAATGTAATTGGCGATTGCCGATGGTGCGGGGTTGGTGGAGTTTTTTCCTTCTTTTGGAACTTAGTGTGGGAAGATGTTCCTGGTCGTGGATAATTCCTGGTAGAGCACCCTACTTTATGACAGATAAAACAGCAATTTTCTTTTACATGTTTAGCATGATTGAATGGGATAGTTTGATGACGTTGATGTCCATTGCATTAGGGTCATGTGCTTCTGCTTTGTATCGATTCCCTTTCAGGTCTCAAACTCTTTCAATCTGTCTCATTTGTTTGTGAGTGGCTTCGATCCACTCTTTAAGGGTTTCTGGCTCTTTTATGGCTATAACTTTTTCTGTGATCAATGGATTGAGGCCTCTGATAAACCATTCTATCAGGGCAGTATCATCCATCATTTTTGCTTTTCCAGCATAGAGCTGGAAGTCCTGCGTGTATTCCTGCAACCTTTTGGTTGTAGGGAAGGAGTCCTTATCCTTCTATTTTAGAGCAGCTAACTTCCTCCTATGGTCCAAGTGGTCTTCCTTGGATGAAAACACTGTGAGGAATCTTTCTTTGAAGGCTTTCCAGCCTTCAGTATCTGGGACCGTTCCTGTTTCTCACTGATTGTAGTATGCTTCGGAGAACGTCTTTCCTCTCCCCTTACTCATCTTATTCAAGGCAGTATTGATTCTGTCTTGATCGTAGGTGTAGATATCATCATTCATAGAGAAATAGTTGCTCATGGTCATGATCCACCATGTTGCATCTTCGGATTCTCCAGAGAAGTCTATTGGTAAGCCCACTTGCTTTTCTGACATCTTGATTCTTTCCCTCCTTGTGGGTGGGGGTGGGTCGATATCCAGGGCTAGTTCTGGCTCTGTTGGTTGCAACATAGTTGTATTAGGTGGGATAGGAGTTGGAGTCCTATTGGCTGCAATAGTTTCAGTGTTAAGGGCCGGAGGTGCAGGTAGGCTCTCAGAAGGGCAATGATAGGTTCTGGTTGAATGGGGTCGGGGGTTGTGATGATGGCTAGGAGAAGTAAAGCTTCCTCTGATTCGAAGTTTTCAAGATGAATTGGGGATTGAGTGGTTTTGGTAGGAGTTGTTGATGTTGTGGGTTTCTTCTCCCTTGGATAGGAGATCAGCGGCAGAGAAAATGTTGACGGATCTTCCCTAGTGGGGATTGAGGCCCACTAGACTCTCCTTGGTAGAACAAGGAGTGAACAAGGGACAACTAGATCTTTTGTGACACGATCTACAGGTATAGATCTAAGACATAAAGATTTTGCCGAGTTCTTAGCTGTCACTCAACAGTAGACAGGAGACTGATAGAAGTCTGGGATGGTTTGAGTAAGTCTGTATCGGTGACCTTCACTTAAGGGGCAACCGTTGAACCAAATACCATGTAGATTAAACATAGATCTAGTTAGGGTTCTACTATATATGGGCAGTGCTATTTATAGGGGAAGGGGAAACTACTATGACCATACAGAGATGATCACAGGAAGGTGGAAGGCTGTCCATAGGGTAGAGGGTTATAGGAGATAAGCATGGGTGGGGGAAGAAAGGATTGCACCAGTATAAGGGTGTGATCAAAAAGGAAATAGAGTTCAATGATAAGAGCTAGGGTTTATACCGATAGATTGGAGAAGCATGGATGTGATCACATCCATGCGGGATTAGTGGGCCACTCAGGCACAAATGTTGTCTCCTCTAGGTGTAGGGGTGGTGCTTGGACGTTCCACCATCCTGGGACGACGTCTTCCAATGGTTCCTCTCCCCAGGTTGCTCCCTCTGCTTTTCCGTTCCAGAACTGGTGTCGCATGTCCAGGTTCCCTCTGTAAGCTGCTGTGGAAATGTTGGCATTAAGCCATGGATGATCCCCTTCATGAGAAAAAGGGGTGGCCCTCTGTGGATAGTCCACATGGTGCGTGACACTATGGAGAGTTGATCCTAATAGAATGAAAGAGAAAGAAAAGAAAGTCTTTTAAAAGAAAGGAAAAGATTGTTCTCACCTTTTAAAGAAGTCCGCATAGTTCCTCCAATCCCAGTTATATCACACCTTGTTCTCCCACAGAGGCAGTATGTTCTCCTGGTTCTCATCTGGAGTCAGCAATTGTTCCTAATGCACAAGGGAGCTTCCCCAAGAGGAGCTCCAGTACTCTTTCTTATTTGTTACATCCCCTCCCTGGTGAAAAGAAAAACTTGGCTAGTCTAGTTCCTTAAGGTAAGAAGTAAACAGCCTCCTCCATTGTTCCATAACATTATCTCTCTTCTCTGAGTAAAGTGGATGATCCCATTCATTCATCAATCTTATCATCCCCTGGATAGTGTCAGAGATGGGGACATTCCTTAATGGAATGGTTTGGGAGATGGAGGTGACAGACCAGGCAGGAGTAGAGGGGGTACTTTCAGTAGGACTTGTGAGTCCTTCTGCAATTCTCACAAGAAGGATCAGAGGGGGAGGGAGTTAGTGTCATATTCCAGATCTTACCACATCTACTCCAGCCCCTTCCTTCCCTTCCTATGCAACTCTGATGCTTCCTATATGTACTCCACCCCTCTGGATCAACTCCACTCCAACCTCCTGTATCTGACTCCTCCAACACTTCCCTTTTTATGCATATATCTGACCTTATGATATGTTTCACCACTTATGATATATATTACCCTTTGTTGCCTTTCACTGCCTCTCCATTGACAGATCTTATTAACTCTTACTTGATGTTCCTTTGATTGATTCTTTGATATATCTCTGACCCTTCTTCATTTATATCTTAGTTACCCTAAGCTACATTGCCTCTGCCACCTCCATAACTCTGCTTAGTCATCTGATGCCACTCTAGTATATAACTCTATACCTCCAACTGAAATATCTCAGCTGGAATATTGACCTACACTATCTTCTATGTACTTGACTCCTATCTCACTCCAACTTAGAACTATATATATATATTCTATACTCCTTCTCTCTGACTGAGCTAGACAACCTTTGTCCTGCTCATCTCCCTTTGCTTTGAGTCTTGATAGCTCTACTCTGATCCTCTCTGACCTTCTCTGACCTTCAGCCATATTCCAACCTCTCCAAAATTTAGAACATTGGAACTAGTGTAAGGGCACACCACATAAGATAAAGCTGAGTCCTATCTGACAACCCATGAACTCTGGAGCATCTGGAGTTCCCTTCTGAATATGTTGTCAGTAGTTTAACAGTTGGCTCAGGATTGGGGCAGTGATGAAGGAGGTAACTGGGGGCTCATCAGTAACATCTGGGGCAAATATAGAACTCACAGTTTCAGGGGGAGGGGTGGCTGTAGTTGCAGCATTCACAGCAGAAGGTGGATGGAATGAGGGGGTTCTCAGAGATATTTTGGAAGAGGAGGTGGAGTCCTCTGCAGAGGGCTGGAGGGGAAGAGATCCAGTCAAGGAGTGGTTAGTGATAAGGTGGAGGAGATGGATCAGGGATTGGAATGGGAGGGTCAGTGTTGTATTGGGTAGAAGGGGGTGTCAAGACCAATGATTCCTCCAGTGGATTGGGAAGGATTTGGTGTGGATGCATACCAGGAGGTTCAAGGGAATTAACATCCCCTCCATCAGGGCTTGATGCTGGTCCAATGGATTTGAGGCTTGGTTCTGCTGGAAGACCAGGTGGCAGGCTTCCTCTATCACTTCTGGGGGCATGAAGAATGAGCTCCTGGTTTCTAATGACTCAAGAATGAAAAATGGGGGAGAGGGTGGTGATGAGCTCAAAGATGATTCTGTTGGTGGGTATGAGGGGGAGGTGGTGTATGATGTCCCCAAACCCTCCCTTGTGGAGGGCCTGTCCAAGGAGGACTCTGAGGTAGATAAACTGGAAGGTGAGCATGTGCAAGTCAATTGTTAAGATGGGGCTGACATAGTGTCCAAGTGCAGTGGGAGGGGGGGGAGCTATGTGAAGTTGGGTATAGGTGTTATGGGCAGAGATAAGGTTTTTTATAGGAGCTATTTCTTTTGAATGCCTCTGCCTATATAGCCAAGCAATTACATATTGGGAGGTCAAAAGATTGTTATAAAGGTACCCCCTTTCCATTCTAAATATAGTGTGTAAGTTGTAGGTGTCTTCCATTTTGGCTGAGATAAAAGAAGTTATTACAACAGATGGAGAAGAGGATAGCCTGAATGGGAATATCAAAAATTCTTGGCATGCCAGTAGTAGGGACAGTAGTCATCTTTGCAATAGTACCAGTGTTTGTTGATATATTTATTAAGATAGTGGACATGTCTTTCTTTGGTTTTCTTTTTCTTGAGGAAGGAGTTTAGGAAGATTCCAGAAATAAATTCTGTGTGCCAACATCCATACTTTTTATCCTGAAAAGTGGGTTGGGTGAGGTAAACCATATTGGTTAAATGGAGATTCAATGGGCCTTTTTATAGGCAAGTAGAATATTGTCAGTGTGGATAAAGTTCTCCTTTGGTTCCTATGTGTTTTCTGAATTGGGGTAGTTTCTCTATTTGACAAGATATGACAGTACCCCAGCTTTTCCTTTGTGGGATAAGATTTGTTCAATCTCATACTCCAGTTCCTCTTCCAGATCTAAAGAGGTTTCAGAGATGATTGGTCCAAATTCATCAGTTTGTTTGAATGGGGTAAGTAGAGAGATGTGGAAGATATTATGGATTTTCCAGTATTTTAGGAGTTTTAGTTCAAAGGCTACTTTGTTTATGAGTTGAGTTACTTTAAATGATCCTTCCCTTTTGGGAATGAGTTTTCAGAGTTCCCCTTTTGTTTTTAAGTTTTTGGTGGATAACCATATTAGGTCTTTGGGTTTGTATGGGGAGTATTTTTGGTTTCTTACACAGGAGTTATAATCTTTTTGGGTGAACTCAATAGTGGCAGAGGCCTCTTTCCAGGCTGTTCCCCATTGATTGAGGGTGTATTGGATGGTGGATATGAAGGATTTTACCATTGTGGGAAATCCTCTAGGGGTGAATTCCATTATTAACTTAAATGGGGAAGTGAGCATGGTGGAATGTGTGGTGGAGTTGTGGGCAAATTCAGCAATTAGGAGCATCTTGCTCTAATTGGAGGGGTTTTTGTGACAATAGATCCATAGATAGGTCTCAAGTTCTTGATTTACCCTTTTAGTTTCTCTATTAGTTTGAGGATGATAGGCAGTGGATAATTTAGGGTCAAAATTCAGTATCCATCCTAGTTCATGGGCAAAGGTGCTGGTGAACTGAGGGCCTCAGTCAGAGATGATGGAGTCATGAAGACCAAATCTGGGAAAAATGCATTTAATGAATAGGGAAGCTACACCCTTGGCCAAGACTGTTACAGAATGATGGGTGAGGCCTCCAACCCCTTACCCTGAGGTGTTGGACACGCCGTCTTTTTCTTTCCTTCCGGCAGGGCAACTGATGGACGTAGACAATGACTTCACTAGCGGGCTAGCATGGGGAGAATCTCTGGACATATGGAACGCATCTCCTCCTTTGCCGGAGAACCAGGAGAACGTCCCTCCAGGGAATCCCGAATGGTTTGCATGGGATGCTGAGGAACTCGCGGACTTCTTACTCAGGGCCGAACGCCCATTCCCCTTCCTATGAGGGAGCTCTCTCCCTGTCTTTCTCCCTCTCACTTCTTTCTGTTTCCTAACTTACGTAGACTTTGCCCCGACGGGCCCTTCCTCTTTCTTGACTAGGATACACTTTCTCATCCTCAGTTATGGCAAGTCATCACCTCGCCCATACCTACTCCACACAGCATCCGAGAGGCGATGTTACCCTTCCTTCTTCCGCCGAGTCTGATGTATCCGCTTTAGAGATAGAGTTTGAACCTTCTCCTCAATTAGGAGCGGGTTCCGTGCACCGCCCTTCCCCTTCTATATAGGCAGTGCATGATTTATTAAAGGTTATTCCCACTTAGGACACTCTCCATTCTCCGCTCCCGTTTGAGGAGTGGACTTATTCCTGATTGGATGGGTTGTCCGACTCAGGAATATATTCCCATCCCCAGTTCTTACATATATAAGTGCCCCTATATTATAGTTAGCTTTCTAGCTAAATTCTATGTGACTTTATGTGAAGCATTTATGCTGTACCTTGCAAGGTGGATGGACTCCCCTTGCTCGAGAGAGTTCTATTCAGGCAGACCCTGAACTACAGGTTAATCCTCTATCACGAGGCCACCGCCACCTGCCTGTTCGTCCTTGCCATGTGCCTACGGTACGGGCCTTCCACAGGAGCCTTCGATCAGCTAATCGCTGAGCACCTCGGACTTCATGTCCCGCGTTCTGTATCAAAAGAATTTAGCTGATACGGAACGCGAGACGTGAAGTCCGAGGCGCTCGGCAATTAGCTGATCAAAGGCTCCGATAGCTGGTCCGTACTGTAGGCAAATGGCGAGGACGGTTAGGCGAGCTGCGGCGGCCTCATGGTAGAGGATAAGTCGATAGTTCAGGGTCTGCCTGAATAGAACTCTCTCGAGCAAGGGAAGTCCTTCCACTTTGCAAGGTACAGCGTAAATCTTCATGTAAGATCGCATAGAATTTAGCTAGAGAGCTAACTATAATACAGGGGTGCTTATATACATAAGTATCTGGGGATGGGAAGATACTCCTAGATCAGACGAGGAGTCTGATTAGGAGTAGGTCCACTTCCCAATGGGAAATGGAGAATGGAAAGCGTCCTGTTCTGAAATAAGATTTAATATATCTTACACTGCCTGAATAGAAAAGGAAAGGCAGTGTAAGGAACCTGCTCCTAATTGAGGAGAAGGTTCAAACTCTATCTCTAAAGTGGATATATCAGTCTCGGCAGGAATAAGAAGGTAACATCGCCTCTCGGATGCTGTGTGGAGTAGGTATGGGTGAGGCGATGACTTGCCGTAACAGAGAGTGAGAAAGTATATCCTAGTCGAGAAGAGGAAAGGCCCATCGGGGCGAAGTCTAAGTAAGAGGGGAGTGTAAGTGAAGAAAGGAGAGAGAGAAAGACAGGAGGGAAACCTCCTCATAGGAAGGGGAAGGGGCGTTCAGCCCGGAGCAAGAAGTCCGCTAACTCCTCTGCATCCCACGTGAACCATTCCGGGTTCCCCGGTGGGACATTCTCCTGGTTCTCTGGTAGAGGCGGAGAGGCGTTCCAGATCTCCAACGACTCTCCCCATGCTAGCCCGCTAGCGAAGTCTTCGTCCACCTCCATGGGTTGCTCTATTGGATTGAAGAAAAAAGACGGCGCCTCCAACTCGTCCGGGTATGGAGTTGGAGGCCTCACCCATCGTTCCGTAACATTAGCTCTTCTTCCACTCCCCCTGTTTCTACAGGCTGGGACACCATCCCCCCAAGATTGTGCGCCAACCTGGATCAGACAACAAACAACAGCAACCCCCTTCCCCCACCTCCACCTCTATATGTAGGGCCCCTATCCCAGATACACTTTGACGCCCCCGGAGCAGGGCGCCTTCTGGAACTCCTCTTCTCTCCCTCACCCATCCCTCAGTGAGTCCTCCAATCATTTCTCGAGGAGAACCCTCATCTTCACTTCCTCTTATTGCACCTCAGATCAGCAGAGGCCCATCCCCTACTCCGCGAGTGGACCCAGAGGTACTCCCTAGTAGATCCCCAGTATAGCCGCTGGCTCCTGTCTCCACTCCGTCCATCCACCCCCTCCCGGAGTACTTCGCTGCCTGCACGTCGGAACCAGGAAGATGAAGAGTCAGAGCAGCCAAGACTTGGGAACAGATCCAAGCCGAACTAGATGAACCTGAGGAAGACGACGATGAAGAAGAGATGGCACCAGTAGAACTAAAGGCCGCCCTCCCAGCGGACTTTTCAGGGAACAGCGAGGACGCCATATGGTGGATAGGAGCCATGGAAAACTATTTCACAGTAAATCCAGAGATATACAAGACAGATTTGGCCAAGGTGGTCACTGCCCTAAATAAGATGCCGAAAGGGAGGGGACGAGTATTTGCTGAAGGACAGTTCGCGCTAGATGCCAACATGGAAGACAAAGAGAAAACTTGGAGCAAGTTTGTCGAAAGGTTCACCAACTCCTTCGTATCTAAGGAGGAGGTGGCCAACGCCAGGAGAAAGATCGGAAATCTCCGCCAAGATAAAGGGGCCTCGACTATGAAGAGTGCCCAGAAGTATATACAAGATTTCCAACTCCTCGCTGCTAAATCAGGAGTGACCAATGAGGGTGCACTCTGCGAATGGTTCATCAGAGGACTGAACCATGACATCACCAGAAATGTCATACTACTAAAGGAACCCATGACTATCAAGGACTGGGTAGAAGCCGTGCAAAAACAGGTGCGCCAGCTAGAGCAGATAAGAGACTTATCTGAAGGACGATTCATCCATCAAGGAGGAAATGGAGGAGGAAGATTGTCAGGAAGAGACCCCAATGCAATGGACGTGGATGCAATCAGGTTGTCACCCACAGAAAGAGCTCGCCGTGTCAAGAACGGCCTTTGCTTCATTTACAGAAAGAAGGGGTGTTCCACTCGAAATCACAAGAGACCCGGCTCAGCAAAAACTGAGAAAACCAGGGAGGTCTCGGATGGGATAACTAAGGACCCACCAATGCCCGATGAAACTGCGGAGTACATACAGAAGGTACTCGATAGCAAGAAGGGGACAAAGGATCAAATCCTCAAGATCCTACAACAAGTCTATGAAGACGATGAGTTTGCTGATGACGAAGATGACAGTGGAGACGAAAGGGTGGCGGTACTTTCCACTAAGCTCCAGGAAAAGATTACTAAGATACGGGGTTTTTGAAAAGAGGATGGAAGTCGATGTTTCCCTCCTCTAGATTACCGGATGCTGTATTATCACAAGAACAACGATCAATGACCATTCCTGTAACCATTCACACCCCATCTGGAATCATCGAAACCTATGCCCTGATCGACAGCAGAGCCACTGACAATTTCATAAATGCCAAGCATGCCCGGAAATGGAAAATACCCCTTACTTGTCTAAAGAACCCCCGAGACACTATCAACGCAGATGGATCCCATAATGCTGGAGGAAGTATCACCCAGCAAGGATTCTTGACCATGACCATAGGAGGAAAGACCCGAAGAAGGAGCCTGATGGTGCTTGATTCCGGCAAAACACCCATCATTTTAGGGATGGCATGGTTAGCCAAGGAAAACCCAATAATAGACTGGGAGAAGCGGGAACTTCTCTTTGTATCCAACGAAGAAGTCGAGAAAAGACCACTACAGGTGGCACAGTGATACCTGGCAAAGTATATCACTGAGGATCTGGACGATCCCTCAGAGGAGGTAATCATTAGGGAAAGTCTTGATGAGGAGATTCGCAAGACCACCGTATCGACGGAAATCGCCAGCAAGCAGATCCACAAACACAAGACCCTGCTGAAGGAGTATCAAGACTATGAGAAGATATTCTCTGAAGAAGCAGCCACCACCCTACCCCCATCTCGGAGTTACGATCACCGTATCGAACTCACTAAAGATTTCGTCCTGTGACAGGCAAAGAACTATTTGTTAAATCTGGAAGAATTGGCCACGTGTAAGGAGTTCATCTCGGAACACCTAAAAAATGGAAAGATTAGGCCATCAACCTCCCCACAAGCTTCCCCATTTTTCTTTGTGAAAAAAAAGGATGGAAAACTTAGACCATGCCAAGACTATCGATATCTCAACTCAATGATGGTCAAGAACACCTACCCACTTCCCCTCACCGCGGACCTCATTGACAAGGTCAAAGGTTCCTGCATATTCACCAAGATGGATGTCCGATGGGGGTATAATAACGTCCTAATATACCCCCAGGACAGATGGAAAGCAGCATTCATCACTCCGATGGGGCTTTTTGAGCCCACCGTCATATTCTTCAGATTATGCAACTCACCTGCCACGTTTCAAGCCCTTATGGACAACCTATTTGCTGATTATCTAGCTGAAGGGTGGCTAATCATTTACATGGACGATCTCCTTATCCACTTGGCCAATCTACATGATCATCATGAACAAACAAGGAAAGTGCTCACGAGGTTAGCGGAGCACCAGCTCTACCTAAAATTGGAAAAATGTATCTTCAACGTCCCAGAGGTGGAATATCTGGGAATGGTGTTAAAAGAAGGAAGTATAGCTATGGACCCAGTAAAGCTGACAGCCATTGAAAACTGGGAACCCCTGAAAACTGTAAAACAGGTCCGGTCGTTTCTGAGGTTCTGTAACTTCTATAGGAAGTTTATCCCGGAGTTCTCAAACCTCGTTAGACCCTTGGTAGCCCTCACCACGAAAGGGAAGAGGTGGGATTGGACCCCCGAAACAGACGATGCGTTCCGAGCGTTGAAACATCTATTCCTTCGTGCCCCTGTGCTACGATACCTGGACCCGAACAAACCCTTTTGGTTAATGACGGATGCATCATTAGCAGCCGCCAGTGCAGTACTAATGCAGAAAGACGGCAACGGGGATCTCCACCCGTGTGCCTACCACTCTTCCACCTTTGCCCCTGCCGAAAGGAATTACAATATCCATAACAGGGAGCTATTAGCCATTATCCTGGCCCTGAAAGATTGGCGCCACTACCTCATGGGGACAGCATTCCCTGTAACAGTCCTTACAGACCACAAAAACCTCACCTACTTTCGCCAGCCGCGCGACCTATTCCGTCGCCATGCCCACTGGCAACTCTTTTTGCAGGATTACGACCTGTGCCTCGTACACACCCCGGGGGGGCAGATGGGCCCCACCGACTTCCTGTCCCGCCCGGACATTGCCGATGAAACCCGCGAACCCCTCCAATTAATCCCGGATGATGTCTTCATCTGGTCTATTGATACTGCCCTACGCCAGGAACTCAAGAAACCACTCCGCGACCCGGTGGCACTGGATGCCATCCTCCAGGTGAAGGACAGCGAACCCACCTTCCCAAAAACCTCTGCCACCGACTGGGAGATCCGTAATAACTCCCTCTACTATCAGGGACACCTCTATGTCGACGAGGAATTCCGACAACCCCTGGTCCACGCTATCCACTCCGCCATCACTTCCGGCCATCCCGGATTCTACCGCCTCCATAACTTCATCTCCCGGGACTACTGGTGGCCCGGGATGACGCGCTTCCTTCGCTGATACCTTGCTGGATGCCCTGTATGCCAAAAACACAAGGTGGACACCCACCCAAATCGCCCCCTGCTGGTACCGATCCCTGCTGCTGCCACTCGCCCATTCCAACATCTGTCCATGGATCTCATCACTGACCTTCCCCCGACCCCCCCCTGGGATGCTATATTGGTCGTGGTGGACCACGGACTTTCGAAGGGGGCTATTTTCATCCCAACTACAAAAACGGTAACCGCAGAAGGGATAGCCAACCTATTTCTAAAAAACGTGTTCTCTCGCTTCGGCATCCATGACTCCGTAATTTTGAACAGGGGTCCTCAATTCAACAGTGCTTTCGCCAAGGAAATGGCCTGCCTACTCCAATATGACCCAAAACTATCTACAGCCTACCACCCACAAACAGATGGGGAAACGGAAAGAGTCAACCAGGAACTAGAAACCTATTTGCGGATCTTTTGCCACAAAAACCCAACCTCCTGGGCCGACTTCCTGCCCATTGCTGAGTTCGCCCACAACTCCGCCGCTCACTCCACGACCAAGCAATCTCCCTTCCTCCTAATGAATGGATATGAACCGAGGGGATTTCCCCCAATTTCCAGAACATTTATCCCTGCCGTCCAGCTAACCCTGGAACAATGGGGAGCAGCTTGGAAAGAAGCTTCAGCGGCCATTATGTTCGCCCAGAAAGATTATGAGAGACGACAAAAAGGGAAAGCCTATGTTACGGAACAGTGGAGGCGGTCTCCTACTCCGTACCCAGAGGCGCTAGACGCGCCGTCTTTTTCTTTCTCCTCAGGACATTTCACAGGATTAGAGGATGACTTCTCAAGCCCATTAGCTTGGGGAGAGTCGTTAGAAGTCTGGTCAGCCTCACCGCCGCTGCCAGACAACCAGGAGAACGTCCCACCCGGGGACGAGGACTGGTTTACTTGGGACACTCAGGAGTTGTACGAGTACGTACGATGCCGTGAGAATCTATTCCCCTTTAATTCCGAATAGATTCTCTTTTATTTATTTTCGCTGATCTTCTTAGGATATGTTCAATCACTTTCCCAGCTACTGTCAGTTACCTAATCCCCCTTTCCCGCTCCACACAGCATTCGCCCGGATTAGGTATTACCTTCCATTTACCCGATAGATCTCACATATCCTTTTTCGATCCTTTAGGAGTTATTCTCACACTCGTGAGAGAATTCCCATGCACAGCCCTTCTCTTTATCCTCTTTGTCCATAGGCTGTGCATGCCGTCAATTACGGTATTCATTTTCCTTACTCTAATACGGACGCCCTTCCATTCCCTACTTCTTTTATAGTAGGTAGTCTTCCGAAACCCCCGCGGGGAATAGTTTCCCACCTATTCCCCATTAGTATATAAGCGCCCATGTAACATAGAGTTTCGCTAGTTAGATTCTACGCAATCCAATGTGGAGTCAGCTGCACCTTTGAGTGAAGAAGGTTCTTCATTCATCGAGAGAGTTCTACTGAGGCATTGCCTCAATCACCG
>JBBPJU010001106.1:0-14126 GCA_038088875.1 Austroboletus festivus
GGTTTGGAGAAGAAAAGGGAGCTACCTGGGGAGAGGAGCCCTTGGGCAATGCAGTCCCAGGATGGTGGAATGTCCAAGCACCACCGATCCACCTGGAGGAGACCACTCCTGCGCCTGAGTGGCCCACAGATGCCACATGGATGTGATCACATCCATGCCCTTCCCATTATCTCGGTGTGAACTCTTTCCCTTATCTTCGAACTTTAGTTTCTTTTTGATCGCACCCTTACACTGGTGCAATCTCTACTTCCCTCACCTATGCTTATCTCTTGTAACCCTATGCCCTATGGACAGCTTCCCCCCCCTTCCTGTGATCACTCTTTATGGCCATAGTAGTTTCCCCTATCCCTATAAATAGAGCTGCCTATGAACTTGTATTCCCTAACTAGATCTACATTTAATCTACGTGGTATTTGGTTCAAACAGTCACCCCTGAGGAGAAGGTCACTGATAAGACTTACCTTAACCATTCCGGACTTCTATCAGTCTCCTGTCTTCTGTTGAGTGACAGCTCGAACTTGGCAATATCTTTGTGTCTTGGATCTATACCCGTAGATCGCGTCACACCTATGGCCTCTATCCAGTGTGCCTTCATTCAAAGTATTCAACTCCTTTCTGATCTTGAAGCGCTGAGTTCCCACCAGGCAGCTCACCTCCTCTCTGGTACTCATATTTCTGATATCCTTCATCCATTCTCTCCTGGTCAGTGTCTCTACCTTCAGAACATCCATCTAGCCATCATCATGGATCTCGTTCGTGCTCTCCATCAAATAGGAGCTCTGGATTTCCTGGAAGATAAGATTTATTTTTATGCATCCAAGCTGAGGCAAGGAATCATTCCTTTCCTATTGCTCATCCTCATCCTCACTACCATGACCATTTTATTGGAGATTTCCTGAAGAGGAGACCCATTTTATTCTGTTCTCACCTAAGCATTGTTTGCTTTCAGGATTGTCTTTGCTGGTGCTTCAGAGTCTACTAATACAGAACGTGAGACATGGAGCCTATCAGCAATAACATTGTTGAATGTTCCTAGCCTAGTGCCAGTGGCAGTAGCAATATAGAAGATAGCGAGCCGCACCACATAGATGTAGGTGAGGATCATGTGGCGATAATTATGTAGCCAGAGGAATGGAAAGTGATCTGAGATCAGGGGCTAAGTCACTTGTAGATAGGGAAATGGATGAACCGAGATATAAAGAGGATGGATGAGTCAGAAGGGTCAAGGGTTGAACCAAGATAAGAGGTAAGAATGACTCATCCATGACTGATGTACTGAGTAATCGGATCAAGGGGAAATGTCTATGACAAAGGGGATTCGAGTAAGTAAGAATGACAAGGACTAGATGAGTCGACGAAACGGAGCATATCCACATGGAAGGTAAAGGACTCATATGTAGTACTCAGCTATGCCCCAGGGATGAATTGTAACATCGCCTTTGGTACCTGTTCCAGTCATTTGTTGTCCAGATCCTTAGTGGTGAGGGATGGGCAAGTGGCGGGGGAGTGACTGGGGTTTTGACGATGACAGCCTCGACAGAGGTAAAAGATACACTCTCAATAATCGGGGTGGTCTCCTCCGCAGTCTGGGCAGGTGTCGGGGAGGTCACTATGGAGGTTGGGGCAGCAGAAAGGGGAATGGCTGGGGGCCCATCTATGACAGGCTGGACATATGTTGAGTGGGCAATGCCACCTGTTGGAATGGTGGGTGTGGCATCGGTCGCAGAAGTAGAGGGGGAGGGAGTTGTCCTCTGGGAGGTCCAATGAGAGGGGGTGGAGACCATGAATGAGAGGTGGCAGCGAGGAGAGTCGGTCAAGTAGACCAAGTCTAGGTGGAGTAGCGAAGACGGTAATGGATATGGGTGGGTCCATGTCGTGTTGGTATGCATACGGGGGGTCTGCCAATTGGGGCGGGGAGTCAGGGTCAGGTGGTTGGTTGGGATCAAGATCCCTTCCATCCAAGCCTGGGCTCGGTCCTCGGGGTTGGTAGAAGATGTCCTCTGCTTGAGGAGTTGGTAGGTGTCCGATTGTAGAGCCTGTGGTCCTTCGTACCAGACCTCAGTTTCGGACAACTCTTCTTTGGATGTTTGGGGAGAGGCTGGTAATGATGTCCACAAGGATGGAGTTGGTTGGGACAAAAGGGAGTGCCCCCACGACCTCTCCGAAGCCCATCTCATGGAGTATGTGGGTGAGTTGGACTCCGAGGTAGACAAAGTGGGTGGATAAGAGAGGGGATGTGGTGGTGGAGAATGGGCCAACCATCTCGGTGGAGGAAGAGTTTTGAATGGAGGCATAGGCATTGTAGAGGGAGATGACAGAGTGGACCCATCCAACCATGTCGTCTCATTGGTGAGCGTAGAGCCAGGCTATGACATAGGGGGAATGAAGTAGGTTGTGGTAGAGGTATGACCTTTCCAGGCAAGGAATGGTGTTGAGATTATAAGCGTCGCAAATGACAGCAGTAAGGACAGGAATAGATGGAGAAGGGGGTTGATGAGTCAGAATTCTGTAAGGGGTGATTCTAATAGTGGTATGGGCAGTACTCGAAGGTGCAATACCACTGGGCAATGATGGCATGAGAGTGGAGATAGTGGTGTCATTCCCCAGGTTTGAACTCAGAGTACCAGATTCCTCTTGCTGTGACATAGAAGTGTTTGGGTCTGGGGTCTATATCAGGCTGATAGCTTATAGGCCTCTTCATAGGCTTTCAAGGTCTCATCTGCATTGGTGAAGTTCCCTTCTGGTTCCCAAGTATTTTCTGAGTCAGGATAGTTGCGCCACTTCACTAAAAAGAGTTGGTTATTTTTAGTCCCCTTGTGGGAGAGTATAGCCTCTATTTCATATTCTGGGGAGTCATCGTCCAGATCTAGGGGCTCTTCGGGGGCAGTGGGTCCATATTCAGGGGAAGAGGAGAATGGGGTTAGAAGGGAGGCATGGAACACATTGTGGATTTTCCATGTTGTCGGTAGTTTAAGTTCAAAGGCTACCTTGTTTATTTCCTTAGTGATATGAAATGGTCCTTCCCTTTTGGTAGCAGTTTCCGGAGTTCTCCTGTTGTTCTGAGGTTCTTTGTGGACAGCCAAACCCAATCTCCCTTTCTTGGCGGTTTATAGGGGGTTTTTCCTTTTCATCAGTTATTATAGTCCTTCTGTGTGAAGGCAATTGCTTCCATGGCTTCTTTCCATGCTTCCCCCCATTGTTCAAGGGAAAACTGTACTTGTGGGATGAAGGAATGGGTGATAGGGGGAAAGCCCCTAGAGGAGAATCTGGTCATTAGGAGGAAGGGGGTAGTTTTGATAGTAGAATGTGGGGTGGAATTATGAGTGAACTCAGCAATGGGCAATATAGATTTCCAAGTGTCGGGGGAATTGTGGCAGTAGATGTGGAGAGACATTTCCAGTTCTTGGTTTACTCGTTCAATTTCTCCATCCGTCTGGGGGTAATATGCCGTTGACAGTTTCGGGTCGTAATCTAAGAGGCATCCTAGTTCCTTGGCAAAGGCACTGGCGAATTGGGGGCCTTGATCAGAGATTACAGAGTTGTGTAGTCCGAATCTGTTAAATACTTGATCTAAAAATAGGGTGGTGATGCCCTCTGTGGTTACTGTTTTCTGTTACGCTTGAACTGGATAGGTCCAAGTGTAGCCCTTAGGTCAAGGGTTCAATATGGAGTATCATCTAGTGAATACTCAGAAAATTCAATGGGATGAAGCGTCCACTCAAAGTAGGACGAGGACTGGGGTCAGGGAGACTGAGTGGAAGAGAACACTCAGGAGTCTGATAGGGAACATGATACGGAACGCAGTACGTGAAGTCTGAGCCGCTTGGCGATGAGATGATCGACGTAGCCTAGGCGAGGGCAGCGACAGATGAATCCAGTAAGAATGTTGGCTCTAGTGCGGGTGCCTAGCGTGTAGATGATGTAGCGGTGATTAAGGCAATGCCTCAGTAGAACTCTCTCAATGAACGAAGAACCTTCTTCGCTCAAAGGTACAGCTGACTCCACGTTGGATTGCGTAGAATCTAACTAGCGAAACTCTAAGTACATGGGCGCTATTTATACTAAAAGGGGAATAAGATGGGAACTTGTTCCCCTCGGGGATTTCGGAATACTACCTGCCATAAGAGAGGCAGGGAATGGAAGAGCGTCCTGAATAAGGGAAATGAAAATGGAACGTAAGTACCCTAATTGACGGCATGCACTGCCTATGGATAAAGAGAAGGGCAGTGCATGGGAATCCTCTCACGATCGTGAGAGAATTACCTAAAGGATCGAAAGAGGATATATGAGATCTATCGGAAGATAAGGGAGATAATGCCTAGACCGGCGGATGCTGTGTGGAGCAGGAAGAGTGGTTAGGCAACTGACGGTAACAGTGGAATAGATCAAATATATCCTAAAAGATCAAATGAAAATAAATAAAAGAAAAACCTTATTCGGAATTGAAGGGGAACATGTTCTCACATCTCCGTAGGTAATCGTACAACTCCTGGGCATCCCAGGTGAACCATTCCTCGTCTCCCGGGGGAACGTTCTCTTGATTGTCTGGCAGTGGGGGGGAAGCTGACCAGACGTCTAAAGAATCTCCCCAAGCTAAGGAGCTTGAGAAGTCGTCCTGCATCTCCGTGAAATGTCCAGAAGAAAAAGAAAAACTTGGCGCGTCCAGCGCATCCAGGTACGGTGTAGGGGACTGCCTCCATCGTTCCGTAACAGAACAAGCACAAGAGATGTGATTGTAAGGGAGAACTAGACTAAAGTACATGGCAGTGGAGAGATAGGCTTATATAGCAAAAGGGAATGAGAGGCAGTGTGGGAATACTGCCTTGAATGGAAACGAGGCTGTCCATAAATGAGTCATATAGAATGCGATAGAATGTCAAGAAATAATTGATGAGTCAGACGAACAGGAGGATGACTCATGATGACAAACAACAACTGAGTAATCAGGCCAATTACTAAATATGAATGAATAAACATGAATAAAGAGATATGACTCAGCCTGAAAACGAATTGGACTTATCCTAAGTAGGATTACCCAAGAGGAAATGAAAGGCTAGAGTCGGTACAAGATTATGCAAGAAGAAGAAAGAAATCATAACATTACCCCCTTTGTATACTCGAAGCTACTGCGAGAGACATCTGGGTGAGCCAGCACACAGCAGCCAGTTTAGTCTCAACTTAGATATCACAGGCATCTCCTGTCATGTTGGATTCTGCAACTGGATCATATATGTCAATAAGCGATCCTTCAGACTGAGGGCTTGGAGAATGAGGACGAGGGGGAGATCTCCTTGGATGACCATGCCTCATAGTTTGGTGAGGGAAAGGGATTCCTGGTGGGGGTGGAACTGGTAGGGCGAAACAAGTGGTAGCTCGATGAGAGGCAGACAATGTAGACAATGACGATGATTAGGATGGGGTACAATGACGGAGAGGACAAGAATGCTGGGTATGACTGGGACGCCATTTAAGGCAGTGGGTACACTGATAAAAGATACAATCTACTCTGAGATGGCCAAGGCAGTGACAGGAAAAACAAGCTTCATGATATCGAGGATGATGTGAGGATAATGGCATAGTATGGTCGCCACCTGTCCACCAAGCCTTGACACGATCCAGTAAGGCTTGCTCTTCAGGTGTGAGAGGCGACGACGAGGCAGAGGGGGTAGTAGCAGCTAAATATGCTGCTTGTCATTCACCTTTCTCCTTGGCAACTTCTTCGACTCTTTCTAATATGTGAGTCATATCCAGCTGATGCATGGCATCTTCGATAAGGTGTTGGATATCCATACCAATACATCATAATTTTGACATAAAAAGTCCCACATGGGCATTGGAGGTCATGGTTCGGCTCATCGTTTCAAGGGCTCCACATCCTAAATTGGCCATAAAGAGACTATGGAGTGCCGAATGAGGGTGGAGGAGGTCGTTGATGGCGAGGGTATGTCCAGGATGATGGAGGATCTCTATATAAACTTGTTCTCTTCGTGCCTTTTCAAGGAAGTGATTAGTCATGGGTTCAGCATGCATAGGAGGATATGGTACACCTGGTGGTAGCATACTGGTGATGGAGATGTCTGCGGCGGTAGTAGCAATAGCGTCAAGGGTGACTAAGGGAGTAATGGGATGGGTAGGAGTCGAAGCAGGGGTGTCAATGAAGGAAGAGATGGAAGTAATGGAGGACATTTCAAAGATAGAGAAGTCAGAAGGGTGGTAGTATCAATGGAGGTAGAAGCTAAGGAGATGAGAGAGAGGCATGACGGTTTTTATATTCCTCTAAAGCAGACTTTGCATTTTTCATATCCCACTCTGGGATCCATAAATCTTCTTCGGCGGAGTATCCCTTCCATTGGATCAAATAGAAGTGGTTTGATGGCATTCCACAATGGCATATTATCTTTTTGATTTCATATTCTTCTTCACCTTCTATTAGCTCCGGAGGTGGTCTAGGGAAGTTCTTTCCATAGATGTCGTTTTCGTGATAAGGGGTAAGAAGAGAGGCATGGAAGACAGGGTGGATCTTCCAGGCACTAGGGAGACGTAAGTGGTAAGAGATAGGTGATAACACCTGAACAATGGTAAAAGGTCCTTCTCTCTTGGGCGCAAACTTTGGATTATCGATATTTCTTTTCAGATTCCTTGCTTCTAACCAAACTTTATCTCCTTTAGTGAATGGCATAAAAGTCTTCTTTGAACGTGTAGTCATCAACTGTCTGGCTAGTTCATAAGCTGCTAGGGCTTCTTTTTAAGCTGCTAAAAGTCTTTTGATTCGTTCTTCTACTGCAGGGACTTTGCTGTTCGGCAGCACAGTAGGAAGCGCTAGAGGTTTATAACCCATCATTAAGTAGAACAGGGATTTTCCTGTAACTGAGTGAAGGTGATGGTTGTGAGTAAATTCTGCGGTGGAAATGTAATCTGTTCAGTCAGATGGGTGATTACTGCAAACAATATGCAGATAGGTTTCTATTTCTTGATTAACTCTTTCAGTTTCTCCGTCTGTCTGTGGATGGTAAGCAGTTGATAGGGCGAGGTCATATTTCAACAGTTTCCCTAGTTCTTTAGCGAAGGAGGATGCGAACTGGTCCTCTATCAGAGATGATTTTATCATATAGTCCAAACTGTTTGTAAACTTTATGAAAGAAGAGGGTGGCTATTCTTCTGCGGTGACGGTTTTCTTTGTTGGGCAAAGGATTACCCCCTTTGTAAGTCCATGGTCGACCATGACCAAGAGGGCATCAAAACCTGCAGAAAGAGGGAGGTCGGTAATGAGATCGCAAGAGACCTGTTGGAAGGGGCGAGTACACAAGGATTTGATAGGTGAAAGGGGTGGAGAGGTAGGGTGAGTATTGGATTTGTTGGCCTAACAAGTGGTGCAACCAGTGACATATTGGCGAACAAAGGAAGCCAGACCAGGCTACCAGAAGTCAGCAGAGATGAGTTGACGAGTTTTAAGAAAGCCCGGGTGGCCAGCGGAGGGGTGGTCATAACAGCGTGAGACTATGTCATGACGAAGGGGAGGAGGAATGTAGATGTGGTTGCAATAAGTAAGAATGTTATCTTCGTATTTCCAGTCTGTGAGATGGGTGCGAAGAGCAGGAGGAGCATCAGAGAGATTAGAAATGGTTCGTTGAACCAGAGGGTCGGATGAGGAGAGAGTGGTAATGCTTGTTCGCAGAGCTGTATCGACAAGATAAACGAAGAGGGACGGGGGTAGGAGAGTGACAGAGGAGTTGTCGGAAGAATCATCTGGGCAGCAGTCCGGACGGCGGGATAGTGCATCGGGACCTGAAAGAAGAGATCCGGGGACATGGATCATTTTGAGGTTATAGTCTGCTAGGTTGAGAAGTCAATGGGCTTGTCGGTGATTAAGGTTCTGGGGTTGTTTAAAATATAATAGATTTTTGTGGTCAGTGAATACTTGAACAGGGACAGAAGATCCCAAAAGGTAGTGTTGCCATGCTTTGAGGGCACAGATTATTGCGAGTAGTTCTCGATCATAGATATTGTAATTTCTTTCTGTGGGAGAGAATGTCTGAGATAAATAGGAACAGGGGTGCCAATCACCATTTGAATCTGTTTGGAGTAGGATGCCTCCAGTGGCATATTTGGAGGTGTCTGTTGCAATGGCAAACGGAGCAGAAGAGTCCGGAAATTGGAGAACGGGCTGTGACAGAAATAATTCTTTGAGACCTGTGAATGCCTTATTGCATGCTGGGGACCAGTTCCATTGTTGATCTTTCTTTGTAAGATCAAGGAGAGGTCGAGCTATATCGGAATAGTGAGGAACAAACCGCCTGTAGAAGTTTGCAAAACCTAGGAAAGAGCAGACATCTTTGACCTTGGTCTGGATTGGCCATGAAGCGATTCTGTCTAATTTGACAGGGTCCATTGCTAGGGAACCTGGTTTAACTATCATTCCCAGGTAGTCCACCTCTGAGACATTGAAAAGACATTTTTGTAGTCTCAAGTGGAGATTCAGCTCTCTCATTTGTTGGAGGACTTGTTGCATTGTTTCATCATGATCTTGTTGGTTGCGGGAAAAGATGAGGATGTTGTCCATATAGATAACAATCTTTCCTGCAGCAATGAGATCCCTAAATTCTTTGTTCATGAATTGCTGAAAAGTAGCTGGGGTATTTTTTGGGCCAAAAGGCATTACGACAGGTTCGAAGAGTCCTCTATGAGTAATGAAGGCTGCCTTCCATTAATGTCCTTCCTTGATGCAGATGTTATTATATCCCCAATGAACGTCAAATTTGGTAAAAATCCTAGCATCCTTAAGCTTATCTAACAAATCAGAAATCAAGGAGAGTGGATAGGCATCTTGGACAGTGTGATCATTAAGGTACCTATAATCTTGGACAGGTTGTAATTTTCCATCTTTCTTTTTGACGAAGAAAAACGGAGCTGCCTATGAAGAGGAGGACAGACGGATCTTTCCTGTTTTCAGATTTTCATCCAAGAATTCATCCTGAGCCTTTCGTTCTTCGGCAGTGAGAGGGTAGAGTTTCCCAATTTTGGGAATGAAGTCTTCAGTGAGGTTAATTTCATGGTCACAATCTCTGTTAGGGGGAAGAGGAGTATCTTCGTCGGCAAAGATATCTTTGTAGGCAGAGTATGTTTCTGGTAGAGTCACCTCCTTCTTTTTGTTATTAATAGCTAATTGAGTTGAGGTGGTTAGAGCTGCACAGGTTAGAGAAGGATTAGGGATAAATTGTTGGTGGGCCAGAATTGTTCGGGAAAGAGATTGAAGGGGTTTCAGATGTGACATGTCCCTTCCTAAGGCTATTTGTGCACAAAGGACATCATCCTCAGTTCAATCTAAATAGGCAAAAAGATGTTCATCGATCAGGGCATCCACAGAAACATGTCTTGGGATTTGTTCCTAATATCATCATTTAGCATAGAGCCCTTCTTTCTCTTGTTTAGCTTGTTCATGAAGGGCTATGAATTCGGCTGACTGATTGGTTTCTTGGGCTATCTGGAGAGTTCTTTCCTTCCAGTTGATTGTGGGGTTTGTTTCCATTAACCAGGGGAGTCCAAGTATAATATTCTCTTTTCCACAGTTCATGATATGGAAGGTCGTCTGTCTGAGAAGGCCATTGATATTAACGAAAAGGGTTGTAGTGAAGTTAATCGATCCTCCTTTGTTTAGGGAGGCATCAGTGTTTCGTACAGTGATGGGAGAGGAGAGCCGATGTCGAGGGAGATGATGTTTTCTAATAAAATTCCAGTCTAGACAGGAGATCTGGGCTCCTGAATCTACGAGGGCAGAGGTGGCGACAGCTTTGACCATGTCTGATGAGAGAAGAAGTTGAATGGGGATTCTCATGGCTTTAATACTGGTACATGGTTGAGATAGTAGAGATACGTGCATTGCTTTCGACCTTCTGTCTAAAAATCCATTGCCACCTTTCCTACAACTTGTTCTTCCATCTCCTCTACTCCCGATTTAACAACCTTGATATCCTTGGATGGTACTGCAGGTGGTTTCCTTTCAAACTTAACCTTGCAGTCCTTCGTCATATGTCCCTTCTGATGATACTTGAAGCATCGTCCCTCCTTCCTACATTTCTCTTGTTCTTCTTCAGTCAATTTCTTCGGCAGGATTATGAGATCAACGTCCATGGCATTGGGATCTTTGGTGGTTCGAGGGGTGAAGGTTTGGGTAAAGGTAGTGTTACCTTTCTTGTGTCTAGAGGCAATTTCAAGGGTTCTTTCTTCGACTGTGGCGAAGTGAGCAGCTTTGGTGTACCAACTGTTGATGGTGGTTGGTATAGTCTCCATGGTGTGAACACGTCTCATTAGGGAGACAGGGATTCCTGAAGCGAAATAGTTTATCAGAACATCGTCATTGCTTACTCCTGCAATGGTGACTTTGTTTTTGAAATTAGCAATATAATTCTGAAGAGTTGGGTTATACCCTCCAAAACGATTTTCATAGATTCGGGTTTTGGCTAGCCAGGCTAGTGCTTCTCCTTTCGCATCTTTATTATCAAAGGTATTTTTGAAAGATATTTTGAAGTCTGTCCAAGATCCAAGGGTGAAGTTCCCTCCAGTCAACTTGGTTTCCCTGAACATAGCAGCCCAAGTGAGGGCTGTCCCTTTTTTCATATAGGATAATGCATAGGCGATCTTTTTAGTATCCATATTATAGAGATCAATGTTGACGGCAAGATAAAGCTGTACTGTCCTTAGCCATGGTAGGGCTTTGGTTGAAGTACCGTCAAAGTCTTCAGGAGTTCCAAGGCATAGTTCAGTGGGTTTCAAAGACATGGTGTTTGGTAAGGATAAGATGGGGCGTACTAAAGGTGGGAAGAAGACTCAACCTGTTTGAGGTTGGGGAGTTGGACTTGGAGGAGTTGGTACCCTAGGGATGGTGAGTGTCGATGATAATTGTTCAGCAAGATCAGGGAGATCTGTTGGTTCATCATGGATGGGGAGATTGGGGTCAGAGGGTACTTCTTCAGAAGACTCAGAGTGTTCAGAGGTTTCTGGTTCAGGTTCTTCTGGGTTTTGGTGGAGATGCCAACTGAAATGTCTGGGGAGTGAAATGGTGGGTGATCTAGAGCAATACTAGTTGCAAATATGAGAGTCTAGTTCTTTTGTTACACTTGAACTGGGTAGGTCCAAGTGTAGCCCTTAGGGTCACTGGTTCGATATGGAGTATCGTCTAGTGAATACTCAGAAAATTCAATGGGATGAAGCGTCCACTCAAAGTAGGATGAGGACTGGGGTCAGGGAGACTGAGTGGAAGAGAACACTCAGGAGTCTGACAGGGAACAAGCACAAGAGATGTGATTGTAAGGGAGAACTAGACTAAAGTACATGGCAGCAGAGAGATAGGCTTATATAGCAAAAGGGAATGAGAGGCAGTGTGGGAATACTGCCTTGAATGGAAACGAGGCTGTCCGTAAATGAGTTATATAGAATGCGATAGAATGTCAAGAAATAATTGATGAGTCAGAAGAACAGGAGGATGACTCATGATGACAAACAACAACTGAGTAATCGGGCCAATTACTAAATATGAATGAATAAGCATGAATAAAGAGATATGACTCAGCCTGAAAACAAATTGGACTTATCCTAAGTAGGATTACCCAAGAGGAAATGAAAGGCTAGAGTCAGTACAAGGTTATGCAAGAAGAAGAAAGAAATTGAAACATTTTCATGGTGTTACAGAACGATGGGTGAGACCTCCGACTCTGTACCCAGAGGAGTTGGACGCGCTGTCTTTTTCTTTCTTTTCAGCAGAGCAGCTGATGGACATAGAGGACAATTTCGCTAGCAGGCTAGCATGGGGGGAGTCCCTAGAGATATGGAATGCTTCTCCTCCTTTACCGGAGAACCAAGAGAACATTCCACCTGGGAACCCCGAGTGGTTCACATGGGATGCCGAGGAGCTGGCAGAGTTCCTGCTGTGGGCCAAGTGCCCCTTCCCATTCCTATGAGGGAGCTTTCTCCCTGTCTTTCCTTTGTTCTCCTTATCATTTCCCATTTTACTTAGAGTTCGCCCGGATGGGCCCTTCCCCTATCTTGACTAGGATATACAATCTCCCTCTCAGTTACGGCAAGTCATCACCTCACCTGTTACGGAACGATGGAGGCGGCCTCCTACTCCATACCCTGAGGCGCTGGACGCGCCGTCTTTTTCTTTTTCTTCAGGATCTTTCACGGACATGCAGGACGACTTCTCAAGCTCTTTAGCTTGGGGAGATTCTTTAGACGTCTGGTCAGCCTCACCCCCGCTACCAGACAACCAAGAGAACGTTCCCCCCAGGAACGAGGAGTGGTTTACCTGGGACGCCCAGAAGTTGTACGACTACGTGAGGAGGCGTGAGAATATGTTCCCTTTTAATTCTGAATAATCTTCATTCTTGCTATTTATTTTCGCTGATCTTCTTAGGATATAATCGATCTATTCCACAGTTACTGTCAGTTACCTAACCACCCTTCCCGCTCCACACAGCATCCGCCGGTCTAGGTATTACCCCCCTTTTACCCGATAGATCTCATATATCCTTTTGCGATCCTTTAGGAGTTTATCCCACACTCGTGGGAAGATTCCCATGCACTGCCCTTCCTTCTTCCATAGGCAGTGCATGCCGTCAATTACGGTATTTACGTTTCATTCTTATTTCCCCTTTTACAGACGCTCTTCCATTCCCTGCCTCTGTTATGGCAGGTAGTATTCCGAAATCCCCGCGGGGAATAAGTTCCCATCTTATTCCCCTTACGTATAAATAGCGCCCATGTAACTTAGAGTTTCGCTAGTTAGATTCTACGCAATCCAACGTGGAGTCGGCTATACCTTTGAGCGAGGAAGGTTCTTCGTTCATTGAGAGAGTTCTACTGAGGCATTGCCTCAATCACTGCTATATCATCTACATGCTAGGCACCCGTGCCAGAGCCAACATCCTTACGGGATTCATCCGTCGCTGCCCCCGTCTCGGCTATGTCGATCAACTCGTCGCCCGGCACCTCGGACTTCACATACTGTGTTCTGTATTAGTACATGTGCTCAAAAATCGGTATTGCATGTTTAACCTTGTGATTAATATGATAAGTGATCTCAATGTTCAATTAAAGATACGGTATAATACACACCTGCTCCACAAGCTTATCATTTGTCCAGAAACCATCATAATTTTTTCCAGGATAGATAATCTCTCGTGCATCAGTGCATAGGAGCTGCTGGTCTTTAGGTAGGCTCATGTGGGCTTGATGCTGTGTGCTTGATAGGGAAAGGCACCTGGTCTGCTCAACAATGAAGTCGGATACATGAATTGCCCGCCCCTGGCCTTTTTTTCGTAGTGGGACTTTTCCATCACGTATGAAAACACAATGGCGAAGATCATTAGCATGAATGATCATCTCATCATGCATTACAGGTATGTGAAGCCTTTCATGAGATGCAAGATTTGGCTCAATAGGCTCAAGATCATCATCTTTGTAGGTTTGACGTAATCTGTTATCCACATAATATTTTTAGCATTGCAGTAGAACATGATAAGTTCACACTACCTTTCAAGCTGGGCAAAGTCATTTAAAAAATTCTTCCGATAGGCAACAACATCATTGCACTCATGTCCATCAATATAAACACCTTTTTTGACCTCTTTTAATTCATATCCAAGCTTTCCTAGCCAGCGACATGCTGTCCACTCAGATATCTTTTCTTGACCTGCGTCAAGTCCAAGTGCTGGAATAATAGTATCGTTCACCTGTTTCATTAAAAGAAGTGGGGTGATCTTTATATATTGTGGTGAGTGTTACGGAACGATGGAGGCGCTCCCCTACTCCGTACCCGGACGCGCTGGACGCGCCATCTTTTTCTTTCTCTTCTGGACATTTCGCAGGTTTAGAGGATAGCTTCTCAAGCTCCTTAGCTTGGGGAGAGTCGTTAGACGTCTGGTCAGCATCACCCCCGCTACCAGACAACCAGGAGAACGTCCCACCTGGGGATGAGGATTGGTTTACCTGGGACGCCCAGGAGTTGTACGAGTATGTACGACGTCGTGAGAATCTATTCCCTTTCAATTCCGAATAGATTCTCTTTCTTTATTTATTTTCGCTGATCTTATTAGGATATATTCGATCCACTTCCCAGTTACCGTTAGTTA
>JBBPJU010001107.1:0-14119 GCA_038088875.1 Austroboletus festivus
ACGAGCTGCAGCGCAGGCATAAATAGTTGATGATACCGCTGAATCGCCGAGGGTAAAAACGAGTCTTGATCTACATCATGCGTCAACTAGACGGTACTTTAAAACTACCACATCAAAGCATACCCATGAAAGACTGATCCTCCTCAGGTCTCGTGTCCAGATACTCGCACTGCGACAAGACAGGTAGGATCTGCGCTTCGAGCAACCGTTCCGCGCCTGATCTCGTCTGGGCCATTCGTACGAACAACGACATCTTGGCTTCGTACACATACAACGGATTCAGGTCATCTGGCGCGGTGTACGACATTAGCACAAGACCATCCCGTACCAGAAAGAAAACGCACCCGGATCCGGTTTCAATACATGCAGCAGATTCATCTCCGCCTCCTTCAAGCCACGCACAAAGTTGGACAAGATACCATGTTTAACCAACGACGACAACAATGCGCGGGACTTGTCCGCTCGACAGAGATGCGCAAGCGAATCGAGAAGCATGAACGCAACCGCCTTCCACACTTCGGTCCCGTCGATCGCGTCGCGCGAAATCGTGCCAACCAACCGTTCCATCACGCTCTTCATCACGGAGAGCGTGCCCGCTTCCAACGTAGTTGCTTGCTGGGAACCATGACCGCCCGGAGTTGGCGTTGATCGCGCGGACCCACCTTGGCTCTGCACAAGCGAGAGTTCGTCCCTTGAACCAAGCGCTGATACAGAGAACGCCAAGGACCGCTTGCCAAAGGTGTCCGCGACAACTTCTACATCTTGACGGCTGTCGTTGGCAGAGATGAGGTTCATATAACTGATCAGGCTCGCGTACAAGTTTCCGCGAACCAGCTCCGAGCGGTTGGTGTCCAAAATGCACTCGAGGAGACTCCGAAGAAGCGCATATAGACGCTCCGCCGGCAACGAACCCGCCTCGACGTCCCCTCCGGCAGACTGGAGCATAATCTGATGCCGTCGATCCTCGCGCAATTTGGTAATGGTGGACAAAATGGCTTCAGAAAGCAACACCGCGGTAGATTCTTGAACGTCGGAGCGTACGATCCCGGGGAGAACATGAAGTAGATCAAAGAGCATGTTTTCCCGTCGGTCGTGCGGGAGTCGATGGAAACACCTTGTCAGCGTCATATCAAGTAGTCGGCGCCACGCCTCATAGCCTGTAGCGACCGCATATGCCACTTCTCTTCTGTGGTTCTCGATCGCACAACTCTCCAAAACGTATGCTGTCTCTGCATTAAGTTTGTCCGCTTGTGCCGTCGTCGTGATGCGACCTTGGGAGTGCAACGTCCGGCAAGTATGTGTGAGGAGGGATAATAGGGCAGACTGATCGACCACCTCGCAGCCCGTCGCGTCCACTCGGATACAGGCATGTAAGTTGAGTGATGCCAGATACTCCAAGTCAACGGGCGTGGTCGTGAGCGAGTCTGACCAGTCGAAGCTCAGCGAATGAAGAAACTCGATGATGCGCAGCTGAGATTGGCCCAGCTCCCTAAAGGGTTGCAACGACATCCCCAGTTCATCCTCCCAACCAGACTCTCCCATCTCCCGCACGCTTTCTGTCCCAAAGATAATTTGCAAAATCTCCTGCACGCCCTTGTGATGGCCCTTGTTCATCAACACGTGTAGATCCAGCGCAGCGAGGTCCAATATTCGAGAGCGTAAATCTATAAAGGCGCGAAGCGTTGCTACGCTCGTCAGTGTACGTGACCCGTCGTGGTACATGACCTCGATAAACGGCTCCCCGGACACCTCCGGAGCTTTTGATGGGATCGCTGCAAGATGACGCACAAAGAAATCCTCTCTTGTGTACAGATACCGCATCGTTGCATCCGACGTACGAGGGTGCGTACACAACTGGTAAATGATGCGGTAACACCGCTCACTCAGAGCCGGGAGGACGTTGAAGAGCGGCTCCGCAAGTATCGTCGCCTTGCGCCGTCGCTCGCCATCCTTGCCCTTGGCCCTCATCCGCGGCACGCCTAGGCTGACGAGATCGAGAATGACATGTGCACAAGTCCGGCGCGCGCCGATCGCATGGGGATCCTGAATCTGATGCTCACTTTCCGCACCTCCAAACAGTAGGAAATGTCCAACGTTCGGGTACGTCGTTCCGCGTTCCGTAGTCCGAATAAGGAGGTCGAGAATCGCAACTCGGATGACTTGATCAAGTCGTTCTTGGGTTTCTCTGTCGGCAGCACCCGCGCCTGTAATTTGGTCTGCATTCGTTTCGGCAGCATCGACATCATCCAGCGATTCGACATCCAGCAGCTGCCTGAACCCACTCAGAATGCGCTCGGATTCGGGACTGCGCTCGATAAGGGTGAGAAGATTGATAATGGAGGATGAAGATGAGAGCTGAGAGATGATTTTGACGGCGAGTAGGACGAGTTCTGGGTACGCTGAATACACGACATATGCCGCGATTGCTGGGATGTACTTGGTCCCGTACGTTAGCGCTTGGTCGAACCGCGTGTAGAACGATCTCGAATGAACGACCCCAACAAATGGCGCGCTGTCAAACTCGGATAGGATGGGAACCAGCACATCGAGAAAGACGTCTTGAATCTCGATGACTCGGTGGGTGATGCGGAGGACCCGGATGATGGTGAGCAAGAAATACGGTTCTTCAGAAGGGAGTTCCCGCTCGAAACCTTCGATGCCATCTACAATGTAGGAAAGGATAGTTGATTGAAGGGATGAGTTTGTGAGAAGACGAGCGAGTACTTCGAAACCAGGATGAATGAGCAACGGGATAACTGTCTCTCGCTTCAACGTTCCATCTTCGCTTCCCCTGACGAGGTTCTCTATCTCCCAACCCGCCAAGGCGCGCTCGACAAACTTGAGGCACAAGTCATTCATTCTCCATCTCTCCGAATGCCGCGCGTATTCCCGACGAGGCAACCCTGCAAACACATTATCCACCACAAAGCTGACGTAGGGCCCTATGCCAGGCAGGCGGTATGGCTGGCCTAAGGAATCGGGGATCGTATTGAGCGGCTCCGCGTCCGCCAATAGGCTTCGCGGGGATAGTCTCCTTGGCGTATGTAACAACGTAGCCAGCAGATTTAAAAAGGGGATCGTGGCAGGGTATAACTTGTATACCGCTTCTACTTCATCCAGTTCTACTTCCACCCCCTTGACAGGTGGCAAGACAGCACCTGCGCCAATTGTCCGCCCGGATATGGATGCGCGTACATTGATGACCTCAACTCTTTCCATCAACGTCCATAGGTTTTTGCAAACATCCACGCCGGCCATGCCAGCTCCAGGTTCACAAAACGCAGCGAGGGCATCGAATATGGCACCCTTCAGTTCAAGAGGAATGCCAAGGGGAACAAGCGATACAAGAGTGGGGATGGCACGAAACTGGGTGTTTGAAGAGATGGCCAGTCGCACTGCAACGGAGCTCCCGACAACGGTGGAAAGAAGGCGGAGAAAAGACTGTGCGAGAAGTACGTCCTTTGGCCCGATGGGGATATGCTGTTGTTGTTGAGTAGGTGAAGGTTGCAAGGCACCGAGGGAACCGAATCCGCCAAACGAACCGGCGAGTGGCTGCTGAAGAGGGTGAATCGTACGCGGACTCGGGGTAGGAGAAACCCAAGACTCGAGAAGGGCAAAGATCATGGACCATGATATCGAGGGGCCAGCAGTATACGAACCAGTAGAACTTGGTAAGCTGCTACCTGGTATCACTTCACCGCTACCTCGCGCGAGGAAGTTGTACGCAAGTTCGCTACACTGTTGGCCCTTTGCAAGGCCCGAAAGCATATCGTACAGCGCCATCGTCATATTCACATCACGAACTTGGGTAGACCACACCGCCCACTGCAAAAAGGATGGCAGCTTGCCCGTCGACATTTCGGTGACTTCCATGTAAGACAGCGTGTGTGTGTTACCGAGTGATGTTGCACCCCAGAATTGTAGCGCACGCTCTGGGGGCAGAGATGTGTAGAGAATACCAATGAGCGAGTACAGCATGGCGATATCATTCCGTGGTGCGGGTTGGCCTTCGCTTTCACCGCTGATGGGGGCAGCCGACCTAAACATCCTAGACCGATCTGTCCGAACGCTCGCAAGGACATCTTCTTGCCTCTGTTTGATCTTCCGTAATTCGGAACTGGCATATGTGAGCAGAGATCTTATGAGCACATCGCACGCGTTAAGTACGGGAAGCTTGAATTCGTCGGCTAGCGGCTCCTTTTGCTGTTGTTCCTGTTGCTCAGGCACGATTTGGACGAACTGCGCCAACGAGCTTATAGGTGAGCTGTGGAAGCGTTTCTGAAACTGGACAAGGGCGGTAGCAAGGTATGTAAATGCGTCACCCTGAACAGCATTCCATATTTGATATTCGAGCTCTTCGGTCTTGAAACCTTCCTGGTTCTCCAATGAAGGGTCGCGATGCCTGGTCTCTGCCATGAAGAGCGCCCACTTGAGCAATACGGTTGCCTTTAAACCAGGTTCTTTCCAGCTTGCGGCGGGGGCAAGCTGACGTTTCATGTAAGTGATAGTGGCCTTGTCGATGGCAAGGTTTTTGCGAACTTTGCCTGCAAAGGATAGAGGATCTGCCGGATCGAATGCGGCGAGTGTAGCAGCGAGAATGTAAAACATCGTGGGGTCGCTTGGATTGGCCGCGAGCCAATCTATCGATTTTTGTATGTCACTTGGGGAAAAGTACCCTAGACGGGCGATTTGGTAGTAAACCATGGACAGATAGCGTCGCTCATATTTGAGTGAATCACAGCGGGCATGGAGAATGTCATAACCCAGGCAAGGTTGCGAGCCTGATACGACGTGAACAGAATGAAAACGTAGGCGAGAGAAAATACACACATGTGCTAGAAGGGGGGACAGTGTTGCTCTGCGCGTTTTGCCTCGCCGCTTGAGCTTGTGCAAGGGTCGTGCCCAACAACTCGATCTCCCTGAATATACGAGCGGCAAGGGAAGCATCTGCACCAGCAGACTTTGTGCCCGGGACGAGTTCCTGCCGAACGAACGCCTCGAGACGGAGATAGAGCCTGGGCGCGTCTGGCAGTTGTGCCAGCTCGGCAGCCTCAAAGAGGTAGCGCAAGCAATCCACGAGATGGCGCCGTCGCTGATGAAACTCGACAACGGTGGCCTCGATCGAGTTTACCGAATCAATATGGGGGTTTTCAGACATGATAACATGGAGTATGCTGGCAATGTACTTTTCGGAGCATTTGAGTTGTTGCGCGAGAAAGATGGCCTGTTGGGCAAAGTCGGCATTGACTGCGAGCGACCTGCCATTGACAGATATCTTTCCTGGACGTGAAAAAGTGAGCAAAAGACAAGTACAGGACCAAGACACGGACCCGACTGGAGTTCGCGTTGTTCTGGTTGTGAGGGTTGTCCGACGTCCAAGAGGTCTCGAAGACGCGACTTGTGTATGATGAGGTCGTCAAAGAGCTCTTGCTCGCCGTGACCGCGTGCGGTGAGCGTCGTGGCGAGGAGAGACCTGAGCGTCGCGATTGACTCCATCGTCGAATTGAACGAGAGTCGTTCGAATTGGTACCGTTAGTCAACGTGAGAATTAATTTCCTAAATTGATCACATGTACCCTATCCCGGTCAATTAGTACAACCCGTCCGAGTCGAGGTCGTGTTCTGCCAGCTCCGCACCTTCACCGACGACGACGACAACGATGGCTAACACTGACATTTTATACAGACAATATATAGGCGAATCAGACCTACCACACATTATCTCCCTCGTCCAGAGCGAACTCAGCGAACCCTATGTCATATACACTTATCGCTACTTTCTACACCAATGGTCCGTATCACCCTCTCGCGCTCGTCTCGACTCGCTGACGTGCACACCCCTGCAGGCCACAGCTTGCATTCCTGGTGTGTTGAACTCCCTGGCCATCCTACGCTTGCTCACCCGATACGCGGTCGCAGGCCATTCCTTCGGGTTCGTCGGACCCGATAGGTGTCATCGTGTGCAAGCAGAGCATGCACAAGCACATCTCTAATCGAGGTTACATCGCCATGCTCAGCGTCAACAAAAACTGGCGCAAACGCGGCGTCGGTGAGCTTGTCCTCTCCATCCCTCCCTGCGTGTCTGACCGTCTACGGTGCCCACAACCCTTGCTTGGACCCACTTCACTGCCCTCACGTGATCCAACATGTGCCTCAGCGAGCACGCTCGTCCGACGCTCAATGGACGTCATGAAACTCAATGGCGTCACAGAGGTGCGTCTCAAAACCTTCCCATTGACATACACCCTCAGGTACGCGTTAGGTCGTCCTCGAAACCGAGTTTGACAACATTCCCGCTCTCTCGCTTTACGAATCCCTCGGATTCATTCGCGAGAAGCGGCTCTACCGATTCTATCTCAACGGCAAAGATGCCTTCCGTCTCATCCTCTCCATCACACCTGACCCAGATAGCCCCTCCCCCTACGCTAGGTGTGTGCCCATACGGGGACCCCTCCCAGCGTACCCCATCGATGACGAAGATGACGATTAACGATATCACGCCCATTCGGTCCGCGTTCCACATCATACCCACACATCACCACGCATCGTTCATGCATCATCGGCACGCATCACGCTCTGTATACATTACTGCGTTCATCGTACGTTTTCCAGCATGACACATACGTGTAACTCCTACACCGGCTTTACCCATACCCACTTGACTAGTTCTTTTCCCTTGGTCTGTCCACATGTTCATCTTCTTGGTTCTGCCTTTTCTTCGTCTCATGCTTTTTCATCTTCTTGCAAACATTTACACTAAGCTTACATGTACAGATAGTATCACTCTGTCCATCAAACACCCAGTTATATGTACATATGTAAATAAATGCGTGTACTCGCTGATTGAACCAGAATTTCGGTTTCAATCATGCGGCAAACCATAATGCACAAACGCTATCACTGTTTAACAATAACTCGTTATGTCGCTCTAATTTATCCTACCTGATACATCCGAAATGCGGTCTCTAAGTCTCACTAGCGCCACGACGTCCGTAGAACAGAGGTTGATAATAGTGAAAATTTTATTAGTCAAAAACAACCTCCTCACAGTTCATCATGCTCAAATGAAGGTTCATCATCATCCCCAAAGCTATCCGACCCCGAGGAAGCATAAAGCTTGCTCGTAATGGGTCCAACAACACCCTGGATCTCCGCCAACTTCTCCTCTAGCTCGTCTGTCGTCGCGGACTGTCCATTATCATCAATCCATTCCGTTGCCTCCTTAATAGTCGACAAAAGCGTCTTCTTGTCATCTTCTTCGAGCTTCCCGCCAAGCCCGGACTGGTCTGCTAGTTGCGACTTGAGGCCGAAGATAAAGGAGGACAGCGAGTTCAGTGATTCAATACGCTTGCGGTTTGCTTCGTCCTCGGAAGCGAACTCCTCAGCCTCACGAACCATCCGTTCGATATCTTCTTTGGAAAGACGGCCCTTCTCGTTTGTGATGGTAATCGATTCAGATTTACCGCTAACATCGATTAGGTCAAATGCTCCTTGAATAATTAATTGCATAAAACTTACGTTCCCTTGTCGGCAGCACCAACTTTCATTATCCCATTGGCATCAATCTCGAAGCTAACTTCAATCTGGGGAACACCGCGTGGTGCGGGAGGAATCCCGGAAAGTTCAAACTTGCCAAGCAAGTTGTTATCCTTGGTCAACGCTCGCTCACCCTCGTACACCTGGATAAGCACAGTAGGCTGATTATCAGCAGCAGTCGAGAAGCTATGTTACGGTCGGTCAATCAGTCAGCAGATCTGGGATTCAGAAGCAGTCCACTTACATCTGGGACTTGCGAGTGGGAATGACAGTATTACGGGGAATGAGTTTTGTAAAAACTCCACCAGTGGTCTCAATACCAAGAGTGAGGGGGCAGACATCAACGAGAACAACGTCCTCAGTGCCCTGTTCACCGGAAAGGATACCGCCTTGAACAGCAGCACCATAGGCAACTGCTTCATCAGGGTTGATACCTTTAGAAGGCTCTTTGCCATTGAAGTACTCCTTCAAGAGCTGCTGAACCTTGGGGATACGAGTCGAACCACCAACAAGTACAACCTGCCGTGTGATAGTAAGTACCAGTTTAAATGAATCTATTGGTATACACACCTCATCGACATCTTCCTTCTTGACATTAGCATCCTTGAGTACTTGCTCAACAGGTTTCATGGTCTTGCGGAACAAATCCATGTTAAGCTCCTCGAACTTGGCCCTGGTGAGGGTCTCAGAGAAGTCGTTACCATCTTCAAAGGATTCGATTTCGATCCTGGTAGATTGTTGGCTAGACAAAGTCCGCTTGGCTTTTTCGACCTCACGCTTCAACTTGCCCATAGCGCGCAAGTTGGTGGAGACGTCTGTACCAGTCTTCTTCTTGTAGAGCTTGACGAAATAGTCGATGATCCGGTTATCGAAGTCTTCACCTCCGAGATGAGTGTCACCCGCGGTTGCAAGGACCTCAAAGACACCATCGTCGATGGAAAGGAGAGATACATCAAAGGTACCACCACCAAGGTCGTAGACGATGATTTGAGATTCACCCGACTTTTTGTTCAGACCGTAAGCAATGGCAGCTGCGGTAGGCTCGTTGATGATACGGAGCACTTGGAGACCGGCAATGGTACCGGCGTCCTTAGTTGCTTGGCGCTGAGCATCATTGAAGTCTAACGAATTGATGAGACCTGGGTGCCGTAGTGAGTGAGGAAGTACATACAAGCTGGGACGGTAACAACAGCATGGGTGACCTTTTCACCAAGGTACGCCTCTGCCGTCTCCTTCATTTTAGAGAGAACCATAGCACTAATTTCCTCGGGTGTCTGCATGTTGGATCAGGTGATGTGAAGCATTGTAAACACGATGAACCCACGAATTCACGCGTTTCACTCTTATAATTGATCTGGATAGCGGGCTTCCCGCCATTGTCCACGACATTGAAAGGCCAATGCTTGATGTCCCGCTTGAGTTCGTTGTCGTCCATCTTACGACCAATGAGGCGTTTCGCGTCAAAGACAGTGTTTTGAGGGTTGGAGTGGAAAGCATTTTTGGCAGAATCACCAACACTGGCACTAATGTCATCACACGCAGCAAGTGGAAGATTCCAAAACATACAGTCGCTCATCATCACTGAAGCCAACCCATGAAGGTGTTATCCGGTGGCCTTGGTCGTTGGCAATTATTTCTACGCGACCACCCCGTTGCACACTTATCGTCAATGAGCTAGTGCCCTCAAACCGAGTAGACGATTCAGCTCACCCAACACATGAATAACTAGGCCGGCAAAAACCAGTCAGAAAGAGAAATGAACCAAGGCAACCTATACATACGTGGTTCCCAGATCTGCAAGAGCGGTTTAGTAAGAATGATTTAAGCTAGGCGCGCGTACGTACCGATACCGATCACGGTACCATATTCGCTCTTCTTGCTTGCATCTTGCGCGGAGACGGCCGGGCAGAGACAAATGAATGCAAAAGCAGCGAAGAAGAAAAGAGAAAGTGCGGACGCCATATGGCGTGACCTTACGCGTGATGGGGAGCGATGTGGGCTGAACATCGCTGTGAGCGACGGTGAAGGAGAGAGAGAGGAATGTGGTTGTCGGAGAAAGTTGTCTTCTTATATTTACTCGCTCGGATCCGGCCACGTACAGAAAAATGTTTGGACACGTCAACACTTTGCCAAGTTACCACGGTCACATGATTGTGGTTGTCTCAGCTGCAGTCGTTGTTGTTAATAACTGGTTAAAAACAAGGGGGTCTACAGCGAGATAATAACTAGCAGTTAATAACACTAATAATTAACTTCCACGTGACTCCCCAAAAAGGAAATTTTCGCTGTTACCAGTCCCAGCTTTCGCTATCATCGCCCTCATCAGCGGGACAGGTAGGCTGTTCACCTATCTCCTTTGCATCTGGTGGGTTCAAAGCCCTATCTCCTTCGAGGACAGAAGTCGCTGTTGCTGCCTTTAGGTCAATATCACACTCCATGTCAAACTGTGACTTGCTACCATTGCATGGTTGGTGTGTCTCATCAAGCCATGTGTCTGTATCCTCCTCTCTTACCTCCTCGATTCCATCCTTATCCTCAGCCACCAAGTAACTGCCATTTGTTTTGTGGCGGATTACTCGGTCCAGGGATCCATGAGATTCTGATCGCAAAAGTGAATCAAGGTCATAGAATGAGATGGTTGGACAATCTTGTGCGCAGCGCTATGATCAAATTAGTTGACAAATTGGAAATAAACCCTATGTAGTACTATCACTCACCTTTGGGTTGTACATGTGCCATTGCCAAATCTGAGTCATGTCGACAAGTGTCTGAACATGTTGCTGATTTTGCATTACAGAGTTCATCCTGGTGAAAACCGACATTGTACGTTCCTCTGGCATCGAGTTTGGCTTGACAGAGAACAGCTTTTCAGCAATGCACTACAAAGCTAATGTTCAACACATAAGATAAAATTTAATTGCAATGAGGGCATGCTGCAAGGACAGCGCTTTCGCTATTCAATGTGAGATTGTGCTAATATGACAAAGGGTTCTCCTGCTCTCTGATCGGGTCTTCGAATGGATAGAACCCCATCACATAGCGCTCATACTGTTGGAGGAATGCCATGCGCACATTAGCAGCCGACATCCCTTTCAAGATGGGATTTTGCTGAGCACACCACTCTGTTTCCAGCAGTTGCTTGAGATACTTGACCACACGGGTGCCTGTTGGTGATTGCATCCAATGGTGACCACGGTCAGAAGGTGTGGTTGACGTTTGACCAGGGGTTTTGATTGTGATGGCAAGTGGATTGAGGTTAGGCCAAGTATGTAAAAAAACAGTTCGAATGTAACCTAACCGAAACGGACATCAGCGTCTGGTTCTCCCACTTTGTTGATGGCATCCAAAAGGGGAATCAGCGAGGATCATTTGTATGTGTATACATGAGCGATCGGCTTCCGCTCCCACTTACTTTTCACAAGCTTGCCAAGTTCGAGCAATATAAAAGGTGGTGGAAGGGGCAGGCTTTGAAGAGCAGTGATAAGGTCAGACATAGGGATATCATCTGGCAGGGATGGAGAGAAATATCTGTCCTTCTCAACATCACTAGACAGAGTCCATGTCGAAAGGGGAAAGTTGATGAATTTTGTGAGCGAGAGCTGTTTGGCCAGGAAAATCATATCCTGAATAGACATAGGAACTGAAATCAGTGCATCCAAGTCAGTACTTTCCATTGTGAAGGTGATGTCATCCAACCCAGCAGATTTCACGGCTGGGGAACCAGTGAGCATCATGATCGACTCAGATGACTGTGGTGCCGAGAGGGAATGGTCCACTGGCAGACAGAAGGTCTGGTGGAAATTTTCATGGCTCACGAAGCAGCCTGGTTACATTCCAGGTGGGATTCACAAAGTAGAGCTGCTTAACAACAAGGATTAAATTTGACCGAAGCCCGAGGCCTGTAGAGTCCGTTCGAGTTCGACCCGGCCACCCGGCCTGAGAGCCATGGTCACATGACGGTTAATAACATCCTCGCTAGTCGCCACCCCTGTTAATAACAGTTATTAACTAGTTATTAACCTGTTAAAAATAAACATGTTATTAACAAAACAGTTTTCGCCCGTACCCTAGTACATACTGAGTCCTTCGTATGTAAATGTTCCTGTGTGCTGTCGGAAATGGCTTTAAATAGTTACTGTAATTCCTGAGAATGATTTCTAGGCTTGTCCCTTGAAACGGCTGAACTCAGTTCAACCCCACTTGTTCAGGAAGTGTGTCGTGTGCTAATTGGTTCCCATCGTCATGGTTCCATGGTGATCCCATTAGAATCCCGCAGAAAACATTTTCAGCATAGTCCAAATCCAAACTCTTCCTAATCATGGATGACCTAGATTGACCATATCACTTCGTCTCAAGTTCGAGCATTTAGTAGTGTTGCAGGGAACTAGATACTTACTGGAGCCATGGCGGTGCTTTATCGTCCATACCCGATATCATTTTCCCGGAGCTATTCCCATCATATCGGGCACACGCGCCATTAACCGGCATAAAAGCAACGCGATTACCGATAAGAAATCGTGCGTTGACCCCGCACTCCCCACCTTCACTTTCTCTAGGTTTCACTACGCTTCTCTCTCACCATGACCGACAAAGAAGCAGTCACGAGAGCCGACGAGCAGCTTCTCGCTGAACTCGGTTACAAACAGGAATTCAAGAGGGCCTTCACTCCGCTAGAGGTGATTAGTCCACCATCCTCAAACTCGACCTACCCTTTGCCGACAATTGTTGCGTCCTGTATAGGTTTTCGGAATTGCGTTCAGCATCATCGGTTTACTTCCATCCATTGCGTACGTATGCCCATCACACCTAGATTACTCATTCACCTGACCATGATATCGAGCTCCGTTCTCATTTACTCCCTTCCAAATGGTGGTCCCTCCGCAATGGTCTGGGGTGTACGTATGGATTTCTCGTTCGAAATTGAGCTCTTGGCTGCTTTCCAACAGTCTTATCTTGGTGGTCTGATCAGCCACATTTTACCTTTTTTTTTGATATATTAACTGACTCTTTTACTCACGTATCCGCCATATCCAGTGGGTTATTGCAAGTATCTTCATCCTTTGCGTTGGAATGTCTATGTCAGAGCTTGCTTCCGCAGCTCCTACTTCTGGTGGTGTGAGTTACACTCTAGCATCTCATTTAATTGGATGAACAGTATGTGATGTAGCTTTACTTTTGGACCCACTCTCTGTCGTCTCCTCGGTGTAGAAATCTTCTCTCTTGGATCGTTGGTTGTACGTCCAAATTGGGATTGCCCCTTACAGACCGTTTTACCCTTTGTCAGATGCAAACACCATAGGTTCCATTGCATCAGTCGGTGAGTCGTCTATATCGTTTTTGGTGGCTTTTGCTGACTTCATGGTGTCGTACTCTCGCCCTGCTGGATATCTATCTACAGCTTCTATTGACTGGGGCTGTGCCGTCCAGATTGCAGCAGCAGTTAATATCCACAATCCGAACTTTGTTGCGAGTCAATCGCTGACCTTGTATGTTTATATCTCGTGCCTCTGTTCAACGAATGTAGCCTTTCTCGTCTTGCTCACGTCCACGTAGTGGGATCTATGTGGCAGTACTCTTCTCCCATGGTATCATTTGCTCCCTTGGAACTGCATTCCTCGCTAGATTACAAAATCTTTACATCGCCCTCAATTTCTGGTTAGTATCTCTATTTCTACATTTGTGTCAATCTCTACATGAGTATCTCGCCTCTGTCCCGAACGCTCTTATGAGAGTCGTGGCGTTGACAAATTCTTTGTCGTTGAATGCTGACTCTCCTTTCCAGCCTCTGCTTTGCGGTTATTATTGGTCTTCCAGCGGCGACACCCAAGGGATACATGAATAGTGCCAGTTACGCCTTGGGTAACTTCACCAACAGTTTGTCTTGCGTGTCAACCTTCTTCTTGTTCTAATCTAATAATTGCTGGCCAGTTGACGGTTGGCCAAACGGTTACGCATTTATTTTGTCCTTCCTTGCTCCTCTATGGACGATCTGTATGTCCCTCCCTCCGTATATTTCCGTACACAGGGGGGACCTGTTAACAGCGGAGATCGAATTATTTAGGTTCGTTTGACTCAAGCGTACACATTAGTGAGGAAGCTGCGAATGCAGCAACTGCTGTCCCATGGGCGATCGTAAGTGCGCCAAATTCATCCCATGATTGGAGTTAATTAGCACAGACCGGTGCCATTGCTATTGCCAGTGTGCTTGGATGGGGTATGCATTTGCACATGATTATAACTATTCGCATCTTGACGTTGAAAATTATCGGGTCGTAGCTATCAATGTCTCACTCGCATTCTCTATGGGAACGGACATCGCGGACCTTGTGAACAGTCCTCAACCTATGGCACAAATCTTCTTGAACCGGTTTGGAAAGACTAGTACTCTAGTTATATGGGTATTTGTTGTCCTTGGACAGTGAGTACGCCTTTGGTGTGTCCATAGCCCTCATAATTTGTTTGCGGTTAGATATATGATGGGATCCAGCATGGTAATATTTCTTGTTATTCTTGCTCTTATTTTACATGCTGATACCTTGCAAATACCCAAGGTCCTAGCTTCCTCGCGCCAGTCCTTTGCTTTC
>JBBPJU010001108.1:0-14081 GCA_038088875.1 Austroboletus festivus
TCGCTATTCCCTGAAAAGTCAGCCACAGGGGCGGCTTTAAGTTCTGTTGGTGCCATCTCTCCTTCCTCTTTATCTTCAAGGGGTTCGTTTAGTTTTCGTTCGATCTGTCTCCACCCTTTAGCAACTCTGGGTCTGGGTCTCCACTTTCCAGTTTTGGAAGTCCGGGCAGCAAAGTACTCCAGGAGGGGGTGGGTGGACAGAGTGGAGACAGGGGCCATCAGCTGTGCAGGAGATCAGCTAATCTGTATCTCTGGGTCCACTTGTGGATCAGGGGATGGGCCTCTACTGATCCAAGGTGCGAGAGCAGGAAGTGAAGATAAGGGTTCTCCTTGAGTAAGGACTGGAGGACTTGCTGTGGGATTGGTGAGGGAGAGAAGAGGAGTTCCAGTAGGCACCCTGCTCCGGGGGCATTGAAGTGTATCTGGGATAGGGGCCCTACGTATAGAGGCAGAGGTTGGGGAAGAGGGTTGTTGTTGTTCATCATCTGATCCAGGTTGGCCCGCAATCTTGGGGGGATGGTGTCCCAACCTGTAGAAACAGGGGGAGTGGAAGAAGAGCTAAATTCTTTTAATATGGAACACAGGATGTGAAGTCTGAGTCTCCAAGTGATCAGCTGATCAAAGGCTCCTAGGTTAGGACCAATCCTTAGGCACACAGCGAGTACCAACTCCCAGGCTGCGACGGCTTTGTGGAAGATGATAAGACATAAGTTCAGGGTCTGCCTGATAAGAACTCTCTCAAGGAAAGGTAATCCATCCACCTTTCCAAGGTGCAGCATAAACTTCATGTAAAGTTGTGTAGAATTTAGCTAGAGAGTTAACTATAATATAAAGGTGCTTATATACTAAATGGGGTAGGTATGGGAATATATTCCTATATGGAAGAGGAGTCTGAATAGAAATAAGATTCACTCCCATTCAGGAATGAAGAATGGAGAGTGTTCTAAATGAGATATAAGATTTAATAAATCATGCACTGCCTATGCATAGATCAAAAGGAAGGGCAGTGCGTGGAACCCCTCCTAATTGAGGAGAAGGTGTTGTGGAACGCGAGACGTGAAGTCCGAGGCATTCAGCAATTAGCTGATTGAAGGCTCCGATCTGCGGTCCGTACCTCAAGCAGACTGCGAGGACGGATAAGTGGGCGGCGGTGGCCTCATGGAATAAGACGAGATGGTAATTCAGGGTCTGCCTGAATAGAACTCTCTCAAGTAAAGGAAGATTATCCACCTTTACAAGGTACAGCGTAAACCTTCACATAAAGTCGCATAGAATTTAGCTAGAGAGCTAACTATGATACAAGCACACTATATATACATAACTGGTATGGATGGGAATCCATTCCTAAGTTGGATGGGAAGTCCAACTAGGAATGGGTCCATTCCCAACTGGGAATGGAGAAAGGAAAGCATCCTAAGTTGAAACAGAGTTTAATAAATCATACACTGCCTATAGATGAAAGAGGAAGGGCAGTGTACGGAACCTCCTCCTAATTGAGGGGAAGGTTCAAACCTAATCTCTAAGGTGGATACATTAGCTCAGTGGGAGAAGGAAGGGGTAACACAGCCTCAGGATGCTGTGTGGAGAAGGTATGAGCAAGGCGGTGACTTGCCGTAACAGAGGGTGAACATGTGTATCCTAGTCGAGAAAGGTGAAGGCCCGTCAGGGCGAACTCTAGGTAAGGAAAAGAAGGAGAAAGAAAAGAAGACAGGAAGAGAGCTTCCTCATAGGAAAGGGAAAGGGCACTCAGCCTGTAGGAGGAACTCCACGAGCTCCTCGGCGTCCCATGAGAACCACTCGGGGTTCCCTGGTGGAATGTTCTCCTAGTTCTCCGGTAAAGGAGGAGATATGTTCCATATCTCCAGTGACTCCCCCCATACTAGCCCACTTGAGAAGTCATCCTCTATGTCCATTGGTTGCTCCGTAGAGGAAAAAGAAAAAGACGGCGTGTCCAACTCGTCGGAGTAGGGAGTTGGAGGCCTCACCCATTGTTCCGTAACATTACTTCCTCCATCCGGGTAAAGGGGATGATTCCACTCATCCACTACCTTGTTAAGCCCAGCGACTATGGACGACAAGGGGACAGTCGCCTGCGGCATGGCCAGGGCTGACCTCATGGCAGTTTGGACAGGAGTAGAAGGGGCATCTCCAGTACAGGAGATGTTGTCCTCCACATTCGGGGCAGGACTGGGGAAGGGACGGGGTAGCAAGAGAGGGGCATCAGTAGGGTGGGTGGCCGGGAGCGCGATGGGAGCAAAAGGGGCAAACCTCATGGGGACAGTCCCAAGTGGTGGGGTGGGTGTAGTTGCAACGTGTGCAGTGGTAGTCAGTTCTGAGGTCGATATCCTCAGGGATATTCTGAGAGAGGGGGGGGAGTCCGCGATGGAGAGCGGGGGGAGAGGCAATCCTTCGAAGAGGGTTGTCTCGAGGTGAAGTAGTCGGGTCAGGGATAGGGATGGGGGGGTCTGTGTCGTGTTGGTATGCCCGAGTTCGGGCATCCTCTGGGTCCTCCAGTTCCAGGGGGTTCGGAAGGGCTGGGGAGTGGGCTCTAGGGGGCGTAGGAGGGACGAAGGGATTAGCATCCCCTCCATCATCGCTTGCTCTCATTGCTGAGATTCGGGAGAGTAGAGGCAGTGCTGGACTAGGAGGCACAGTTCCTCCGCTAGTTCCGATGATATCAAGAACCAACCTCCTGTTTCTGATGACTCGCCCTCTAATGTTGGGGGCAAGGGGGCCCATGAACTCCCAGACAATCTTGTGGATTCCGAGGAGAGGGATCTCCTCGACGACCTTGAAGAACCCTGCCTTGTGGAGGGATTGAGCGATGAGGACTCCGAGGTAGATGAGGTTCGAGGCGAGGATGGGTTGGCGGTGGACTGAGAAGGGGCCGACATAGTCGCTATTGTCAGATGGGTCGGGGTGGGTTGGATGGTGGCATGTGGAATGAATGTTGAAGTACACCTCATAGGTGTTTATAAGAGTAGTGAGGGGGTGCACTAATGGGGAGTGTCGCCATTCTATCAGCCAGCTGGCTATGTAAGGGGAGTTTAGCAGGTTATGGTAGAGGTACTCCCTTTCTAATCAGGGAACTGATTTAAAATTATAGGTGTCTCCGGCCTTCGCCGTGACGAGGGAGATGTGTGGTTCGGCAGGGGGAATGCTGTAAGGGGCAATTACAAGTTGGTTGATATCAATAGTAGTTCTTGGCGTGCCAGTGGTAGGGACAGGAGTCAATTTGGCAGAAGGACCAGTGTTCGCCGACATGTTTATTTAGGAAGTGAACGCGTTTTTCTTTGATGAGGACCCGTTGTCCATCTCGTAGGATCTCTTTAGTTTTTGCAGGAATGAATTCAGTGTGCCAGCAACCGTATCATTTATCCTGGAAGGTGGGTTGGATGTCGTAGACCATGGTATGTTAGGTTTGGATTCGGTGGGCCTTTTTATAGGCCCTGAGGATACTGTCGGAGTGGGTGAAATTGGCTTCCAGTTCCCAGGTGTTTTCTGAATGAGGATAGTTTCTCCACTTAATCAGAAAGGAGAGGTTCCGAGCCTCCCCTTTGTGAGATAAGATTTCCTCTACTTTGTATTCTGGCTCCTCATTCAATTCGGTGGCGGGTTCTGGGGCAGTGTTTCCAAATTCGGAGGTTTCCATAAAGGGGGAAAGGAGAGAGGCGTGGAATACGTTATGGATTTTCCAGTGGTTGGGTAGGCGGAGTTCGAAGGAGACATTATTGAAGTTTCGTAAGACCTTAAATGGGCCTTCCCTCTTCGGAGATAGCTTTCGTAATTCCCCTTTTGTTTTTAAGTTTTTTGTGGAAAGCCAAACCATGTCCCCTGCTTGGTAGGGGGAATAGGCTTTCCCTTTTTGTCGTTTGTCATATTCTTTTTGGGCATACATAATAGCAGCGGTGGCTTCCTTCCATGCTATTCCCCATTGCTCCAGAGTTAACTGGACGGTGGGGATGAAAGTTCTGGTGATAGGGGGGAACCCTCTTGGTTCATATCCATTCATCAGCAGGAAGGGGGTCTGTTTGGTCATAGAATGGGTGGCAGAATTGTGGGCGAACTCTGCGATGGGGAGGAAGTCACTCCAAGAAGTCGGATTTTTATGGCAGAAGATCCATAGATAGGTTTCTAGTTCTTGGTTGACCCTTTCTGTTTCCCCATCTGTTTGTGGGTGGTAGGCAGTGGACAACTTTGGATCATACTGGAGTAGGTGGGCCATTTCCTTGGCAAAGGCGCTGTTGAACTGAGGACCTCTATCTGAAATGACGGAGTCATGGATGCTGAAGCGGGAGAACACGTTCTTTAAAAATAAGTTGGCGACCCCTTCCGTGGTCACCGTTTTCGTAGTCAGGATGAAAATAGCCCCTTTTGAAAGTCCGTGGTCCACCATGACTAATATAGCATCCCAAGGGGGGGCCGGGGGAAGATTGGTGATGAGATCCATGGACAGGTGCTGGAAGGGGCAGGTGGCGGTGGTAGATATGGGGAGGAGTGGGGGGCGGTTTGGGTGGGTATCCACCTTGTGTTTCTGGCAGATGGGGCATCCGGCGAGGTACCGGCAAAGGAAGCGGGCCATTCCAGGCCACCAATAGTCCCAGGAAATAAAGTTGTAGAGGCGGTAAAAACCAGGGTGGCCGGAGGTGACAGCCGAGTGGATGGCATGGACCAGGGGTTGGCGGAACTCCTCGTCGACGTAGAGGCGGCCCTGGTAATAAAGGGAGTGATCACAAAGCTCCCAGTCAGTGGCAGAGGTTCGGGGAAAGGCTGGTTCTCTGTTTTCTACACAGAGGAGGGCGTCGAGTGCGACTGGGTCGCAGAGTGGTTTTTCTAGCTCCTGGCGGAGTGCGGTGTTGATAGACCTGATGAAGACATCATCAGGTATCAGCTGGAGGGGTTCGCGGGTGTCGTTGGCAATGTCCGGATGGAATAAGAAATCAGCTGGGCCCATCTGGCCCCCCGGGGTGTATACGAGTTGTAGGTCATAGTTCTGTAGGAAGAGCTGCCATCATGCATGGCGGCAGGATAGGTCCTGTGGTTGGCGAAAGTAGGTTAGGTTCTTGTGGTCCGTGAGGACCATCACAGGGAAAGCTGTTCCGGTGAGGTAGTGGCGCCAATCCTTAAGGGCCAGGATAATGGCCAGGAGTTCCCTGTCATGGATGTCATAATTACGTTCAGCAGGAGCAAAGGTGGAAGATCGATAGGCACACGGGTGAAGATCCCCGTTGCCATCATTTTGCATTAATACCGCTCTGGCGGCTGCCAATGATGCGTCAGTCATTAGCCAGAAGGGTTTACTCAGATCTGGGTAGCGTAGCACGGGGGCGCAGAGGAATAGTCGTTTCAGGGCTCGGAAAGCGTCATCAGTTTCAGGGGTCCATTCCCATTGCTTTCCTTTAGTAGTAAGTGCGACCAGGGGTCTGGCACGGTTTGAAAACTTGGGGATAAACTTCCGGTAGAAGTTGCAAAATCCTAAAAATGACCGGACTTGTTTTACGTTTTTTGGGGGTTCCCAGTCTTCTATAGCCTTGAGTTTTACTGGGTCCATTGCTATGCTCCCTTCCTTCAACACCATCCCCAAGTATTCCACCTCGGGGACGTTGAAGGTACATTTTTCCAATTTTAAATAGAGTTGGTGCTCCGCTAGCCACGCGAGCACCTTCCTCGTTCGCTCATGGTGAGCGGGTAAGTCGGCTGAGTGGATAAGGAGATCGTCCATATAGATAATGAGCCACCCCTCGGCTAGATAGTCTGCAAATATGTCGTCCATGAGGGCTTGAAACGTGGCGGGGGAGTTGCACAGTCCAAAGAACATGACAGTGGGCTCAAAGAGCCCCATTGGAGTAATGAATGCTGCCTTCCACCTGTCCTGGGGATGTATCAGGACATTATTGTATCCCCACCGGACATCCATTTTAGTGAAGATGCGGGAATCCTTGACCTTATCGATGAGGTCGGCAGTGAGGGGGAGTGGGTAGGCATTCTTGACTGTCATAGAGTTAAGATATCAGTAGTCCTGGCATGGCTGGAGTTTCCCATCTTTCTTCTTCACAAAGAAGAATGGGGAGGCCTGTGGAGAGGTTGATTGCTTGATCTTTCTGCTCTTCAGGTGTTCCATGATGAACTCTTTACACATGGTTAGTTCTTCTGGATTCAGAAAGTAATTCTTCGCTCGTCGGGGAATGAACTCCTTGGTGAGTTCTATGCGGTGGTCGTAACTTCGAGATGGGGGTAGGGTAGTGGCTGCTTCCTCGGAGAATACCTTCTCATATTCTTGATACTCCTTCGGCAGGGGGGTGTTTGAGTGGATCTGTTTACTGGCTATTTCCGTGGATATGGTAGTCTTGTGAATCTCCTCGTCAAGACTTTCTCTTATGATTACCTCCTCAGAGGGGTCATCCAGATCCTCAGCGATATACTTTGCCAGGTATCGCTGCGCCACCTGTAGTGGTCTTTCCTCGACTTCTTTGTTGGATACCAGGAGAAGTTCCCACTTCTCCCAGTCTATTATCGGGTTTTCCTCAGCAAGCCACACCATCCCTAAGATGATTGGCATCTTGCTGGAACCAAGCACCATCAGGCTCCTCTTCCGGGTTTTGCCTCCTATGGTCATGGTTAAAAATCCCCGCTGGGTAATGCTCCCTCCAGCATTATGGGATCCATCTGCATTGATAGTGTCTCTGGGGTTCTTTAGATGGCTGAGTGGTATTTTCCATTTCCAAGTGTGTTTGGCATTTATGAAGTTGCCGGTGGCTCCGCTGTCGATCAGGGCGTGGGTTTCGATGATTCTGGATGGGGTATGAATGGTTACTGGGATTGTCATTGATCATCGTTCTTGTGATAATACAGCATCCGGTAATCTAGAGGAGGGAAACATCGTCTTCCATCCTCGTTTCAAAAACCCCATATCTTAGTGATCTTTTCCTGGAGTTTAGTGGAAAGTACTGCCACTCTTTCATCTCCGCTGATGTCTTCATCATCTGCGAACTCATTGTCATTGTAGACTTGTTGTAGGACCTTGAGGATTTGATCCTTTGTCCCCTTCTTGCTATCGAGTACCTTCTGTATATACTCCGCAGTTTCATCGGGCGTTGGTGGGTCCTTTGTTATCCCATCCAAGACCTCCCTGGTTTTCTCGGCTGCTCTCGCCGTCCTGGGTCTCTTGTGGTTTTGAGTGGAACACTCCTTCTTTCCGCAAATGAAGCAAAGGCCGTTTTTGATTCGGCGAGCTCTCTCCATGGGTGACAATCTGATTGCATCCACGTCCATTGCATTGGGGTCCTTTCCTGACGATCTGCCTCCTCCATTTCCTCCTTGATGGATGAATTGTCCTCCGGATAAATCTCTTACCCATTCTAGCTGGTGCACCTGTTTTTGCACGGCTTCTACCCAGTCCTTGATAGTGGTGGGTTCCTTGAGCAGTATGATATTCCTGGCAATATCGTGGTTTAGTCCTCTGACGAACCATTCACAGAGTGCCCCTTCATCAGTCACTCCGGATTTAGTGGCTAGGAGTTGGAAATCTTGTATATATTTCTGGGCATTTTTCATGGTTGAGGGCCCTTTGTCTTGGCGGAGATTTCCGATCTTCCTCCTTGCATCCGCCACCTCCTCCTTTGATATGAAGGAGTTGGTGAATCTTTCAACTAACTTGCTCCAAGTTTTGTCCTTGTCTTCCATATTGGCATCTAGGGCGAACTGCCCTTCAGCAAACACTCGTCCCCTCCCTTTCGGCATTTTGTTTAGAGTGGTGACCACCTTGGCCAAGTCCGTCTTGTATATTTCTGGGTTTACTGTAAAATAATTTTCCATGGCTCCTATCCACCATATGGCATCTTTGCTATTTCCCAAAAAGTCGGCTGGAAGGGCCGCTTTTAACTCTGTGGGGCCATCTCTTCTTCGTCGTTGTTATCCTCAGGTTCGTCTAGTTCCGCCTGGACCTGTTCCCAAGTCTTTGCTGCTCTTGGTCTTCACCTTCCTGATTCTGGGGTGCGGGCGGCAAAGTACTCTGGGAGGGGGTGGTGAGCCAGACTGGGAACGGGGGCCGTTGGTTGTATGGGGGATCTAGTAGGGAGTACCTCTGGGTCCACTCACGGATTAGGGGACGGGCCTCTGCTGATCCAAGGTGGGACAGTAGGAAGTGAAGATGAGGATTCTCCTCTAGTAAGGACTGGAGGACTTGCTGAGGGATGGGTGAGGGAGAGAAGAGGAGTTCCAGTAGTTGCCTGGCTCCTGGAGCGTCGAAGTGTATCTGGGATAGGGGTCCTACGAATAGAGGCGGAGGTGGGGGAGGGGGGTTGCTATTGTTTGTTGTCTGATCCAGGTTGGCACGAAATCTTGGTGGGATAGTGTCCCAGCCTGTAGACACAGGGGGAGCAGGAGAAGAGCTAAATTCTTTTGTTGTGGAACGCGAGACATGAAGTCCGAGGCGTTCGGCGATTAGTTGATTGAAGGCTCCGATCTGCGGTCCGTACCTCAAGCAGACTGCGAGGACGGATAAGTGGGTGGTGGTGGCCTCATGGAATAAGACGAGACGGTAATTCAGGGTCTGCCTGAATAGAACTCTCTCGAGTAAAGGAAGATTATCCACCTTTACAAGGTACAGCGTAAACCTTCATGTAAAGTCGTGTAGAATTTAGCTAGAGAGCTAACTATGATACAAGCGCACTATATATACATAACTGGTATGGATGGGAATCCATTCCTAAGTTGGATGGGAAGTCCGACTAGGAATGGGTCCATTCCCAACTGGGAATGGAGAAAGGAAAGCATCCTAAGTTGAAACAGAGTTTAATAAATCATACACTGCCTATAGATGAAAGAGGAAGGGCAGTGTATGGAACCTCCTCCTAATTGAGGGGAAGGTTCAAACCTAATCTCTAAGGCGGATACATTAGCTCGGCGGGAGAAGGAAGGGGTAACACGGCCTCAGGATGCTGTGTGGAGAAGGTATGGGCGAGGCAGTGACTTGCCGTAACAGAGGGTGAACATGTGTATCCTAGTCGAGAAAGGTGAAGGCCCGTCAGGGCGAACTCTAGGTAAGGAAAAGAAGGAGAAAGAAAAGAAGACAGGAAGAGAGCTTCCTCATAGGAAAGGGAAAGGGCACTCAGCCTGTAGGAGGAACTCCGCGAGCTCCTCAGCGTCCCATGTGAACCACTTGGGGTTCCCTGGTGGAACGTTCTCCTGATTCTCCAGTAAAGGAGGAGATGTGTTCCATATCTCCAGTGACTCCCCCCATACTAGCCCACTTGAGAAGTCGTCCTCTATGTCCATTGGTTGCTCCGTAGAAGAAAAAGAAAAAGATGGCGCGTCCAACTTGTCGGGGTAGGGAGTTGGAGGCCTCACCCATCATTCTGTAACAGAAGGTTCTAACCTAATCTCTAAAGTGGATATATAAGCTTGGCAGAGGTAGGAAGGGGTAATACCACATCAGGATGCTGTGTGGAGAAGGTATGGAGGATGTGGTAACTAGCTGTAACCAAGAATGAGCGAATATATCCTAGCCAAGAAAGGTAAGTGACTCCTTGAGTTGGAAAGGAAGAAAGAAAGAAAAGGAAAGAGGATACTCAGAAAAAAGGAAAAGGGCAGTCCACTTGGAGTAGAAACTCCATGAGCTCCTTGGTGTCCCAAGTAAACCACTCCAGGTTCCCCGGGAGAATGTTCTCCTGGTTGTCGGGGAGAGGTGGAGACATGTTCCAGATGTCAAGGGACTCTCCCCAAGCAAGTCTGCTTGAGTAGTCATTGTCAATGTCCATGGCTTGCTCTAAGGAATTAAAAGAAAAAGATGGCATGTCTAACTCCTCCAGGTATGGAGTTGGAGGCCTCACCCATCGTTCTGTAACAGATACTATCTCTTTGAACTCTACAAGTATTCACTAGACAATACTCTATCCCGAACCCTTGACCCTAAGGGCTATGCTTGGACCTATCCAGCACAAGCATAACAGTATACCTCAAATGATGCCTTAACTGCTGAAGAAAAGAAGAAAATGAAATGGGAAACATTTGCCACCAATTTCTCAAACTCCTTTGTATCCGAAGAATCCCATAAGGATAGCCGAAGAAAGTTAACCCAGATGCACATGAAACGAGGACCATCCACCATGACCAACCTACAAGAATATATTCAAGATTTCCAACTTGAAGCTGCTAACTCTAAAGAAAAGAGTGAAGGAGCACTATGTGAATGGTTCATCAAAGGACTCAACTTTGACATATCCTTCCCGATTGTCCTAGTAAAAGAACCAGATACCCTCAAAGAATAGATAGACAAGTCCTACCAAAGAATGAGACAGATAGAAAGAGAAAGAGACCTATGAGGAAATTGCCTTTCCTACTCCAGAACTGGAGGAGGAGTAAGATCAAAAGATCCAAATGCTATGGATATAGACACTATCAGACTCACTCTGGTAGAAAAGGCCAAGCACATCAGGGAAAACTGATGCTTCATATGCCATAAAATCAGCTGCTCAACCAGGAAATACCTGAGGGATTGCCCTCAGGGACAAGGAAATAGCTGAGGAACTCAAGCAAAACCCCAGGAAAAAGTCCGGGAAGTAAAGGAAGAACCAGCTGGAGTAGCCAATGAATATGTAAAGAAATTAACTAGTGAAAAGAAGGTTAATCAAGATGATCTTCTTCGAGTATTGAAGCAAGTGTATGACGAAGACTATACTCCCATGGAAGTAGATGAAGAAGGAAAAGAAGAAACTGTAGCAAAGGTGGAAGTCCAGTCCACTTTATCAGCAGAAATGATTGCTCGCATTGTCAAAGTAAAGGGTTTTTAAGGAGGGGGCATGAAATCGTGTCACAACTCCCTAGACTTCTGTCTGTACTAGTATCCAAAGATCCCAATGCAATTCAAATCCCAATTCTTGTACATGACCTAAATGGAAGAACCATGATAAAAACAAAAGCCCTAGTAGACTGCAGAGCAACCAACTGCTTCATGGACCAATCCTTCACTAGACGACACAACTTACCACTGGAAAGACTAAGATAACCAAGAAATGCCATAAATGCAGATAGAACAAAGAATGCCAGAGGAGAAATATAATATAAAACCACTGTGGAATTGGAAATAAGTGGAAGAAAAAAGAAGAGGACCTTTATGATCATAGGATGTGGAAAAACCAACCTTATCTTAGAAATAACCTGGCTAAAGAAAAACAACCCTGACATCAACTGGGCAACCAGAGAACTACCCATTCCAAAAAGAACCCCAATCAAGAAAGAAGACACAGAGCCACAATGATACTTAGTCAAATACCTATCTTGCGATCTAACCCATCCAAATGAAGAGGTAGTCATCCAACATTGCAGGGATGAAGAAGATTTCAAAGAAATAAGGAAAACCACAATTTCAACCAAACTAGCAATAAATGAAGAAAAGAAGGAAGTAAAACTCCCAAGAAAATTTGAAAAATACCAAAAAGTATTCTCTGAAGAAGCTACCCACTCTGTTCCCCCCTCTAGACCCTATGACCACCGAATAGATCTGGATGACTTTTTTACTCCGAAATGAGCAAAAAACTACCCCCTGAATCCAAAAGAAAGTGAAGCCTGTAGAAAGTTCCTAGATGAACAACTAGCCACAGGAAAGATAAAACCCTCCCAATCTCCACAAGCATCCCCTTTCTTTTTTGTAGATAAGAAAGATAGGAAATTAAGACCCTGCCAAGACTACAGATACCTCAACTCCCATATAATCAAGAATGCCTACCCCCTACCCCTCATCTCTGACCTTGTGGACAAAGTAAAAGGATCAAAAATCTTTACCAAGATGGATGTCCAATGGGGGTATAATAATGTTCTCATCAGATCAGAGGATTGATGGAAAGCTGCCTTCATCACCCCCTTTAGATTATTTAAACCAACTGTAATGTTCTTTGGGCTATGCAATTTCCCAGCCACCTTCCAAGCCCTAATGGATGATATTTTTGCCGATTATATCACACAAGGATGGCTGATTATCTACATGGACGATTTGTTAATCCACTTCCCCACCCAAGAACTACAAAATGAAGGAACCCAGAAAGTTTTAGAATAAATGATGGAACATGAACTCTATCTAAAACTAGAAAAATGCACGTTTGATGCTTCAAAGGTAGATTATCTAGGAATGATCCTATCCAAGGATGAACTGTCCATGGATCCCACCAAACTAAAAGCAATAGAAGGATGGCTTCCCCTAACAATGGTAAAAGAAACCCAATTCTTCCTCGGATTCTGCAACTTTTATCAAAAATTCATTCCTGGATTCTCTGACATCTGCAAACCCCTTGTCAACCTCACCACAAAAAACCAACCTTGGCAATGGACCCAAAAGGAAAATAATGCATTTCTTACTCTAAAGAAATACTTTCTCAGTCATCCTGTCCTATCCATCCCTAACCTAAAGAAACCATTCCATGTCATGACTGACGCCTCTCTTGGAGCAACTGGAGGAATCTTGATGCAAAAAGATGGGAATGGCGACCTTCACCCATGTGCCTACCAATCTTCTACCCTATCCCCCACAGAACAAAATTATGACATCTATGATAAGGAACTATTAGGAGTCATCCATGCATTGGAGGATTGGCGACATTATCTAAGGGGGATAGAAAACCAAGTAATGATCCTAACGGATCACAAAAACCTATTATACTTCAAGGAGCCCAGAAAGCTCACCAGATGCCATGCCAGATGGCAATTATTCCTTCAAGACTATGATCTCACTTTCCACCACATATCAGGAAAAGACCTATCACCTGCCAATGCCTTATCTAGGAAAGAATTGCCTTCTACCACCGAAGACAATACCGACCTCCTCCTACTCCCTGATGACTTCTTTATTAGAAAAATTGACCTGGCTCTCCAAGAAAAAATAACTGTTTCTACCCCATCCGATCCACTAGTCCTAAAAGCCCTGCAACACCTAGAAGATGGCGTGACCGCCCCCCTTTCCTGATCCTCCCCAAAGGATTGGACTTACTTTGACGGAAAATTATATTATCAAAAAAGACTCTATATTTCAGAAAACTCCTGCCACCCTCTCATACATTCACTTCACCACTCACTCATCAGAGAACACAGTGGATAATATAAAACTATACAAACCCTCTCAAAAGACTACTGGTGGCCTGGAATGTCATCATTTATCTGCAGGTTCATTGCAGAATGCCCTACCTGCCAAGCTAACAAAGTACTCACCCACCCAGTCACCCCACCACTATCCCCTATCTCCACCACTGCCGAACGCCCCTTCCAACATGTATCCATGGATCTCATTACCAACCTACCCCTGAGTAATGGATTTGATAGTATTCTGGTCATGGTTGACCATGGTCTTACTTGGGGGGCAATTTTCATCCCAACCAACAAAACAGTATCTGCCAAAGGAATAGCCTCCCTCTTTTTCCACCACATATTCAAGAGATTTGGCCTATATAACAAATGTGTATCTAATCAAGGTCCTCAATTCACCTCCGCATTTGCCAGAGAACTTGCACAACTACTGGAATACAATGTAGCCCTTTCCACTGCCTATCACCCTCAAACAGATGGAGAAACTGAATGAGTAAATCAAGAACTAGAAAACTATCTATGAATATTCTGCTCCAACCTACCCAATAAATGGACAGATCTCCTCCCTATTGCTGAATTCCACCACAACTCCACCTGTTACACTTGTACTGGGTAGGTCCAAGCATAGCCCTCATGTCCCTATTCAGAGAACTACAACGAGGAAGGAAGGGAAGGACAAAGGTAAGTTCTAGGAGGTGGGTATCGAGAAAGAGTGGTGATGGGCGAGTGTTAAAGAGGCCATCACCAAAGGTGATACGGAACGCAGTATGTGAAGTCCGAGTCGCTTGGCAATCAGATGATCGACGTAACCTAAGCGAGGACTGCATCGGATGAATCCGGAAAGAACGTTGGCTCTGGCGCGGGTCCCGAAGACATAGATGATATAGCGGTGATTGAGGCAATGCCTCAAGAGAACTCTCTCGATGAACGAAGAACCTTCCTCGCTCAAAGGTGCAGCTGACTCCACGTTGGATTGCGTAGAATCTAACTAAGGAATCCGTAAAGGTACAT
>JBBPJU010001109.1:0-14058 GCA_038088875.1 Austroboletus festivus
TTCCTTAGTTCCCCTCCCTCCTGATCACATCACCATACTCCCTTGATTACTGATGGCCTTCCTACTCTTGACCTCCTGACATCTGGCCATCCCTTTACATGCACCCGGCAGCATCCTCTGCCCTCCATGTCCATGGCGATATCCATCGCTTCCCCAAATCCCTGGTGATGTCTTCCTCCGTCGTCCATCACCATTCTCCTCGTCTACCCCTAGAACTTACCTTTGTCCTTCCCTCCTCTGCTTTCCGTCTTCATGTAGGACTACAAGGGCTACGCTTGGACCTACCCGGTACAAGCATAACACTAGAGGTATGGATATGACACATCCCCCTCTTAAAAACCCTTCATCTTAGCAATCTTATTCATGATTTTAGTGGATAATACCACTATATGCTCCTCCCCATCACTCTCTTCATCATCAGCATACTGGTTGTCTTCATAGACTTACTGCAAGACTCTGAGGATTTGGTCCTTTGTCTCTTTTTTGCTATTGAGTACCTTCTGAATATACTCCATGGTTTCATTGGGCATTGGCGGGTTCTTAGTTATTCCATCCATGACCTCTTGAGTCTTCTCAGAGGCCCTAGCTGTTACGATTTGTTCCTGAGACACAGCTGAGTACTATAAGAACTACTCTTTTTCTTGAACACTTGTTCCCTTTCATTGCTTACAACATTTCCTAGATGAGTCTCCTTGTATTCCATGTGGATATGCTCCATTTCTCTTGACTCATCTAGCCTTTGTCATTTATGCTTACCTGATTCTCCTTTGTCATAGACATTTCCCTTGATCCGATTACTTGATGTATATTTGTCATGGATGAGTCATTCCTTATCTCTTATTTTGGTTCAACCCTGGACCCTTCTGACTCATCCATTCCATTATTATCTTGGCTTATCTATTCTTCCTGACTTAGCCCCTGATCTCAGATCACTTTCCATTCTTTGGGCTAAATCAGCACTTCTTTGATGTTCCATTGTATTCTTGGACATTCTGATGACTCATCACCATGACTCATCATCAGTCCCCTTTACCCTGTTCCCTTTCTTGTATTACACAGCTGCCTTCCCCTGATCACTATATATAGCGGCTTCCTCTGTACCATAGTTCCCCATCTTAGACCTCCCTTCATAATTCCCTATCACTCTTGGTCATGACTCCTTGACATCCCTGTATCCTCTACCTCCTTGAATCCATCACTTATACCATTTCATTGTTGTCTGCTCACCCCAGACATCCAACTGTCATTTCATTAAAGAACCTCTGTCCATCAGCAAGTATTCCCTGAATGACCTCGTCCCTTGTTGCCTTGCTGAAACTCCACCCTGTTTATTGGTGATGTTCCTTGGTTTCCCCTCTCCTCCATCCCATCACCAACTCCTTGACTACTGATGACTTTCCTTGATACCGATCTCTGTCTCCAAGTCATCTCCCTGATAGTGCTATGGCAGTTCTCTTTGCCTAGTCGATCCTATGGTGATATCCATCACATTACCCTGATCCCTGGTGATGTTCTCCTTAACACTCGCCCATCACCGCCCTTCTTCTCTGCCTGCCTCTCGGAATTTACCTCTGTCCTTCCTTTTCATCTCTGTCTCTGCTCTCTGTATAGGGATATAAGGGCTACACTTGGGCCTACCTGGCTCAAGCATAACACTAGCCAACCTTTGCCTTTTATGGTTTCAAGTAGAACATTCCTTCTGTGGCATATAAAGCATATGCCATTCTTGATATGATGTGCTCTTTTGATAGAAGAGAGATGGATGGCATCCATGTCCATGGTGTTGGGATCCTTTCCTGACAATCTGCCTCCTCCATTTCCTCCATGGATGAATTGTTCTCCAGATAAATCTCTTACCCACTCCAGCTGGCATACTTGCTTCTGCACTGCTTTGACCCACTTCTTGATAGTGGTTGGTTCTTTCAGTAGTATGATATTCCTGGCAATATTGTGGTTCAGTCCCTTGATGAACCATTCACAGAGTGCCCCTTCATTGGTCACTCCAGATTTGGTGGCAAGAAGTTGAAAATATTGGATGTACTTTTGGGCATTCTTCATGGTTGACAGCCCCTTTTCTTGTTGTAAGTTTCCTATTTTCCTCCTGGCATTGGTGACTTCCTCCTTAGATATGAAGGAGTTGGTGAAGCACTCCACAAATTTTTCCCATGTTTTTTCTTTATCCTCCATATTGGCATCTAGGGCAAATTGCCCTTCAGCAAACACTTGTCCCCTTCCTTTGGACATCTCATTTAGGGCTGTGACCACCTTGATCAGATCCATCTTGTATATCTCTGGTTTTACTTTAAAATAATTCTCCATGGCAGCAATCCACCAGATCACATCTTCACTATTTCCTAAAAAGTCTGCTGGCAGGGCAGCCTTTATTTTGGTGGGGGCCATCTTGTCATCATCATCTCGAGTTAATTCCTCTTCTATTTCTTCCCAGGTCCATGGCTATCTCTTTGGTTTGAACCTTCCACTTGTTCCTGGTCTGGTTGCAAAATATTCAGGGAGAGAGTGGATTGCTGGAGTGAAGACTGGGGGTGGAGAATTTATGGGAGACTGTTCTTTTGGCAGTAGGCTAAAGTCCATGTCCTGATGAGTGGATGGGCTGTGACTGACCCTAGATGGGAGAGGAGAAAGTGAAGGTGGGGGTATTCCTCTAGTAATTGCAGGAGCACTCACTATGAAATTGGAGAGGGTGATAGGAGGAGCTCCAAAAGTTGGTCTGCTCCCAGAGATTTGAAGTGCTCTAGGATAGGGGCCCTTTGTATAGAGGTGGAGGTGGGGGAAGGCAGTAGTTCATTGTCTGATCCAGATTGGTGCAAAATCATGGTAGCAAGATTTCCCTACCTGATGAAACAGGGGGAGATGTAGAAGAGCTAGATTCTTTTGATATAGAACACAGGATGTGGAGTCATAGCCATTGAGCAATGAAGAGATCTGTAGCTCCTAGCCTTGGTCCATATCTGATATAGACCACTAAGATGTATTGCCAGGCTGCAGTTGCTGAGTGAAAGAGGAGGTAATGATGGTTCAGGCAGTGCCTGACTAGAACTCTCTTGAGAAAGGGTAAACTGTCCACCCTTTCAAGGTACAGTGTAAACTCCACATAAGATTGCATAGAATCTAGCTAAGAAAAGGAGCTAAGTTACATGGGCACTATTTATATTAAATGGGGAATAGATGAGAAACTATTCCCTTCTGGAAATTGGGAGAATTACCCATTTAGAAAGGGAATGGGGAATGGAAGTGTTACGATCCTTGATCAGAACTACCTTGGTCATTGAAAGGACTGTTTCTGTATGACTTGCTGGTTATGGATGGGGAACAGATATGATATAGATGAGCTCAATCCTCTGCCTAAGGAAGAGCCTGCCTGGCCAGTTGCTGATGAGTGGATGGATTAGTCGGGTTGAAAGTCATTCAAGGGAGACTCCTTTTTCTTGATCAGATACCTAAAAGCTGAGTTCATTCTTCCACCTCAGTATTAGGGACACTTTAGGTCATTGATCTCCTTCAGATCTTCTTTCAATGACCTCTCTGTTGATGTACCATAGTTTCGGCTCTCCTCATGGAGGCCTCATTGTTATATCTTCCATTTCCTCAATCCAGTGTGTTGGGCATCAATGCCCCTTTTTCATTTACCTTATCTTTGGACTACCTTGTTCCTTTACCTTATATGAGGCACAGCACTTATAGATATTGATCCACAGTGCCTCCTTATTTTCATATCAGATCTATACCTTAGGGGATCACTATAAATACAGTAGCCATCTGTACTTGTAACCCCAGCTAGATCTACACAATCACAAGTGTAGTGTCTAGTTTCCTCAGTGTGAAAGAGTCACTGCAGTGATCTTATCTATTGGATTTCAATTAGTCTTCATGCTACTATTGAGTACATACTGCAATAAAGGATCAGACTAGGTGTCATGCTTGTCCAGCATAACATTAGATCTAGCTGAACTATTGCCCCTTGTAACTACAAGAAGGGTACCCACCAACAGGCAAGATTTCATCAGGAAGATATACCATTCTGGTAGACTCTGACTTGAACTCCCACCAACCAGACAACCAAGCTGAGGCCATCAGAAACACCCCAGTTCCTCTTTGATCTATTCAAATCCTGAGAAGAAGCAGAATTACTGGGATATCTCATCCACCCCTCACTGGTCAATACTGCTCACATCAATGACCTTCTTTATCAGAACCTGCACCTCTGATCCCTACTATTGAGACTGTCTTTGCTGGAAGGGATCCATCTCCTATATTTGTTGAACTACCATCTTTATCTCCAGATAATTGGAGAAGGGAGTCAGAGTCTCATAAGAGCAGACCACCCACCCCAGAATCAGAACTGATTCAGGTAGACCTTGATGAAGAAGATCAAGACTTTACCCTCAGAATACCAGTACCACCAAAGAAAGTTATGTCTACACAAGCAAAGGAACTCTGAGCAGGATGCCCAGCCGACTTCTCAGGAAAAGCAGAGGATGCTAAGTGGTGGATCTTATCCATGACCATGTCATATCCATACCTCTGACCTCCTCCCAGGCTTACTCCAACCATCTTCAGTCCCATATCCCTATGCCCTATATTTGCCCCTTATCACTCCCGCATGGACTATCAGACTTCCCACAATCACACTCACAGCACAGCTCTGGCCATTGGTAGTACCTGGTGACATCGCTTAGGTTTCTCCTTTATAGTTTAGTCTTTTGCTTATCCTTATGCTGTCCTGAAGCTCCTTGGCTCCGTGATACGACCCTTACAATTCTGCACAGACTTTTACTCTGCCTCCGGTATCTCTTCACCCCATCTCCAGACTTTCCCCTTACATACCTGTTCTGTCTTGTATATAAGTTCAGATATCTCTTGTATGATCCTTAGTATGAATATCAACTAGAAACATGACCCTTCTCCTTGTATCCCAAGTTCATTTGACTTCCAACTCCTCTGGTCGTCAACTCCTAAATATGTGGAATGTGAACCTGCAAGGGCGTGACACATAAGTCCTGTGCTGATTCCACACCCCCTCTGCTTCATACTCCTCTTCATCTCCATCTCTTGGACCTCCAGTTCACTCCCTCATCCTTCCCCTCAACTCCCTGCACTCCTCATCCGGAGTTGTCAATTTACCTCTGGACATCATGGGAGTTGTCCTGAATATCTGACCTCCCAGACCGAAGAAGACCCAGAACTCCCGAATGAGCTCTAGAGGCCCCATTGGGCCTAGGATATGAGGTAGAGAGGTACAGTTCTGACACGGAGTGTGAATCACACATATGGAGTATTAGAAAAATGAACTTTGGGCAGAAAACACCACTTGCTCTTTTACAATTGTCATGTTCCAACCTGACCCCACAGAACAAGAGATCTGTGCCCTCAAGAAATGGTTAGCGGAGGTGCATCAGCACCAGACAGAAGAAGTGGAGCAATGTGAGTGAGTGAGAGGTGAGGGACCTGTGGGATGCAGAGGAGCACACGAGGGTTGAGGCAGAAGAGAGACATTGCCAAGTGGAGTTGCGACAGAGAGTAGCAGAGAAGCATGCAGGAAAGGTGCAGGAGGATGCAGCAATGAGAGTATGGGCTGCGAGCCCAAAGGTGAGTGTGGTAGTCAATTGCAAAAGGTGTGCTAACTAGGAAAAAACTAGGAAACAATTATTTTAACCAATTCAGAGGAAGACAGAGGAAGGAAAAGGAAAAGAAAGGAGAAGGAGAAGGGAAAGGAAATGGCAGAGGAGCCATGTAAGCAGTGCACCAAGAGGGGGCTCAACTGTGAGTGCCCTCCAGCAGGTTCGAAAGGGAAGTTGTGCAAGGCATGCGTGGTGGTGCATGTTAAGTGCTGGAAAGGCAGAGGTGAGGAGGGGTTGCCATGCAGGGGAGAGCAGAGGAAGTGGGTGAGGCCCATAGTGGAGATCCCAGTGGCAGGGCTGTTGAAGCAGGTGAGGATGGCCGAGGCCAATCTCCAAACTGCGGAGGTGGCCCTCTGGGTGTTGACCCAGGTGGGGTCCACCTTGGAGAGGATTGCCCAGGTGCTAGAAGGAAAAAGGGGAGGTACAGAGATGGGGATACAGGCGGGGAATCTCTGATTGGAGATTGGAGTACAAACAGAGAATGAGGAAGAGGAGGAGAAAGAGGAGGAGGAGGAAGGAGAAGGAGAAGATGAGTAGTATATGGTAGTGTTGTTTTTTTTTTTTTTTTTTTAAGGGTGTCTATATTGAAGAGAGATGAAAATGAGATGGAGTATCATACAGATGAGAGAAAGAGAGAAATGGAGAGATGAGGAAGTGTGAGAGCACAAGATGTCTAAGATGTAGTAAGTGGCCCAGGCTTTCCTGGATTCTTCTGATGGAAGTCCAAGACAAGTTCTGAGGCATGCCTCACCTCTGTGGCTAAAAGCCAGAAGGTTTCATCGTCAGTGCCTTCATATCCTAGCTGTTACACTTGTACTGGGTAGGTCCAAGTGTAGCCCTTGATAAGAACTGATGGAGATCTGGGATGAGTATCGTCTAGTGAATACTCTAAGGCAAATAGATTCAGAGTGTCCACTTGAAGTAGAACAAAGACTTGGGTCAGGAAGACTGAGTGGAAGAGAACACTCAGGAGTCTGACAGGAAGGAGGAACACAATGAGATGTATTCCAAGGGAGAACTAGACTGAGATATATGACAGTGGGCAGACAAGTTTATATAGGGACAGGAAAGAGAGGCAGTGTTGTGAGATACTGCCTTGAATGGAAATGAGGCTATCTGTAGATGAGTCAGAAGATAAGAGAATGACTCATGATGACAGATATTGAATGAGTAATCAGGCCAATTACACATGCAAGATTGAATAAGCAATAATAAGCAGGAATGATTCAGCCTGAAGATGAATTGGACTTATCCTCTTAGGATTATCCAAGTGGAAATGAAAGGCTAGAGTCAAGTACACAGTAAAGGATAAGAAAAGAAAGAAATCGTAACATTACCCCCTTTGTACACTCAAAGCTGCTGTGAGAGATACTAGATGAGCCAGTGCACAGCAGCTGGTTTAGTCTCATCCTAAATATCACAGACATCTCCTGTCATGTTTGACTCCATAACTGGGTCATACATATCTATAAGAGAATCTTCTGACTGAGGGCTGGGTGAGCGAGGATGAGGTGGAGATCTTCTAGGATAGCCACGTCCCATGGTTCAGCAAGGGAATGGGATTCCTGGAGGAGGTGGAATAGGAAGGGTGAAACGAGTAGTGGTGTAATGAGAGGTGGCTGATGTAGATGACAACAATGACAATTGTGATGGTGTACAGCAATGAAGAGGACTCTGATGCATTGTATAACCAGGGTGCCATTTAAGGTAATGTGCACATTGATAGAATGGGCACTCAATATGGATATGACCAAGTTGGTGACAGGAAAAGCAGGCTTCATGGTAATGGGGGTGTCATGGGGATAAGGGAAGAGTGTTGTCTTCTCTGGACCACCATGCTTTTACATGATCTAGAAGAGCTTGTTCCTGAGGGTCTAAAGGGGATGACGAGGTGGAAGGGGTAGTAGCTGCCCAATAAGCAGCCAATCGCTCTCCTTTTTCCTTGGCTACTTCATCGACTCATTCTAATAGATGGGTCATATCCAATTGGTGCATTGCATCTTCAATAAGAGTCTGAATGTCCATACTAACTCATTGTAACTTGGATGAATACAAGGCTAGGTGAGCATTAGATGTCATAACATGACTCATCATTTCCAAAGTTCCACATCCCAAATGGTCCAGAAAAAGATTGTGAAGTGCCAAATGAGGGTGGAGGATGTCATTGATAGCAAGGGCATGTCCAGGATGATGGAGTATCTCCGTGTAGGCTCATTCTCGTCGGGAGGTCCCAAGGAGTAATTCAGTCATAGGTTCAGCATGCATGGGAGGATAGGGCACACCAGGTGGGAGCATACTGGTGTTCAGAATGTCTGCAGTGGCAGTGATGGCTTCGAGGGTGACAAGAGGTGTAACAGGATGAGTAGGGGTCAAAGCAGGAGTATCAATGAAGGAAGAAGTGGAAGAGATGGAAGACATTTTGAATATAAAAGTTCTGAAGGTGATAGTGTCAATGGTGATAGAAGCTAAGGAGAAGAGAGAGAATGGTGACGGTTTTTATATTTATCTAGGGTGGACTTCACATTTTTCATATCCTGCTCTGGGACCCAAGAATCTTCTTTGGCCAAATATCCTTTCCATCAGATCAAATAGGAGTGGTTAGATGGAGTTCTGTGATGATGTAATATTTTTTGATTTCATATTCCTCTTCTCCTTCTATTAACTCTGGGGGCGGTCTAGGGAAGTTCTAACCATAGATGGTGTTTTCATGATAAGGAGTGAGAAGAGAAGCATGGAATACTGGGTGGATCTTCCAGGTACTGGGAAGGTGAAGGCAATAAGTGATAAGAGATAGCACCTGAGTAATGGTAAAGGGCCCTTCTCATTTGGATGCAAACTTTGGGTTATCTATATTCCATTTCAAATTTCGGGCTTCTAACCAAACCTTATTTCCTTTGGCAAATGGCGTAAAAGCTTTTCTGGAACATGCAGCCATTGTCTGTCTGGCTAGTTCATGGTGTTATGGAATGATGGGTGAGGCCTCCTACTCCATACCTAGAGGAGTTGGACGCCCCATCTTTTTCTTCTTCCCTAGAGCAGCCAATGGACCTAGATGCAGACTTTTCCAGTGGACTCGCTTGGGGAGATTCTCTCGACTATTGGAATGCATCTTCGCCACTACTGGAGAACCAAGAGAACATTCCGCCGGAGAATCTGGAGTGGTTCACATGGGATGCAGAGGAGCTAGCTGAGTTCCTCCTTCAGGCTGACAGACCCTTTCCATTTCTTTAACCATTCTTCCGATCCCAAAAGGGAACCATCTCTTCATTAGGATATATTTGTTCTCCTCACATTCCGGTCAGTTACCACATCACCTAGCCTTCTCCTCACAGCATCTGCCTGATGTGGTATTATTTCCCTTTCTCCACCGAATCTCTATATCCTATTTAGAGACTAAGTTTGGGGCTTCTTCTCAATTGGGAGAAGTTCCCATGCACTGCCCTTCCCTTCCCACTGTAGGCAGTGCATGCTTCTATTTAAGGCTACCCTTCCAGACACTTTCCATTCTTCATTCCCAAAAGGAATGAACCTTACTTCCAATCGAGAGACCCTCTCGTTAGGAAGTATATTCCCATCTCCATCTCCATTTAGTATAAAAGCGCCTTTGTATTATAGTTAGCTCTCTAGCTAAATTCTATGCAACCTTATGTGAAGTTTACGCTGCACCTTGGAAAGGTGGAGCATTTACCTTTCCTTGAGAGTGTCCTAATCAGGCAGACCCTGAATTATCATCTCATCATCTTCCATGAGGCAGTTGCCACAAGGGAGTTGGTTCTAGCAGTGTGCCTAAGGTTCAGTCCCAACCTTGGTGCATTTGATCAGCTTATTGCTCAGAAGCTCAGACTTCATGTCCTGCATTCCATATCACATGGGCTGCCAGAGCTTCTTCTCTTGCTGTGATCAGCTCCTGAATGCATTCTATCACTGCTAGGGTGTTACTTTGGGGAAGGATTGAAGGAAGTGGAAGGGGTTCATATCCCATCATGAGATAGAATGGAGATTTGCCTGTAATGGAATGAGGGTGATGGTTGTGAGTGAACTCTGCCATGGAGATATGATCAGCCCATTCTGAAGGATGATTACCACATGTGATATGAAGATATGTTTCGATCTCCTGATTTACACATTCAGTATCTCCATCTGTCTGTGGATGGTAAGCTGTTGACAATGCTAGATTGTATCCCAAAAGTCGTCCGAGTTCTTTGGCAAAGGTAGATACGAATTGTGGTCCTCTATCTGAGATAATCTTATTATATAGGCCGAAGCATTTGTAAACTTTGTGATAGAACAATGTTGCGATTCCTTCTGCAGTGATGGTCTTCTTTGTGGGGCAGAGAATTACCCCTTTTGTAAGCCCATGGTCGACCATGACCAAGAGTGAATCAAAGCCAGAAGAGAGGAGAAGGTCAGTGATAAGATCACAAGAAATCTGTTGGAAGGGACAGGTACAGGAGGATCAAATTGGGGTTAGAGGAGGAATGGTAGGATGAGTATTGGATTTGTTGGCCTGGCAAGTTACACATCCGGTGACATATTGGTGAATAAAACTGGCTAAGCCAGGCCACCAAAAGTTGGCTGAAACTAATTGATGGGTTTTAAGAAAACCAGGGTGTCCAGCAGTGGCATGATCATGGCAGCATAAGACAATGTTATGATGCAGAGTAGGAGGAATATAGATATGGTTGCGATAGGTGAGAATATTATTATCATATTTCCAGTCAGAAAGGTGTGTGTGGAGGGCTGGAGGGGAATCTGATAGGTTAGAGACTGTTTGTTGCACTAGAGGGTCAGAAGAAGATAAGGAAGTGATGCTGGTCCTTAAAGCTGTGTCGATGAGGTTGACAAAAAGAGAAGATGGAAGAAGGGTAATGGAAGAATTATCTGAAAAGTCATCTGGACAACAGTCTGGTCAGTGGGAAAGAGTGTCTGAACCAGAAAGAAAAGAGCCAGGAACGTGAATCATTTTGAGATCATAGTCAGTGAGGTCAAGAAGCCAATGGGGTTGCCAATGATTTAAATTTTGTGGTTGTTTAAAGTAGAGGAGATTCTTATGATCGGTGAAAACTTGAATGGGAAAGGGGGATCCAAGGAGATAGTGATGCTATGCTTTCAAGGCACAGATAATGGCGAGTAATTCTCAGTTGTAGATATTATAGTTGCGTTCTGTAGTGGAAAAGGTCTGGGAGAGATAAGAGCAGGGGTGCCAATCACCATTTGAATCAGTTTGAAGGAGAATGCCTCCAGTGGCATATTTTGAAGTGTCAGTGGCAATAGTGAAGGCTGAAGTAGAGTCGGGGAATTGGAGGATGGGTTGGGAGAGGAAAATCTTTTTCAATTCTAGGAAGGCATCATTACAGGATTGTGACCAATCCTATTGATGATCTTTCTTCATAAGGTCTAAAAGAGGTCAGGCAATGTCAGAATAATGGGGTACAAATCTTTGGTAGAAATTGGTGAAACTGAGGAAAGATCATATATCTTTGACTTTCATGGGGGTTGGCCAGGAAGCTATCCCATCCAACTTGATGGGATCCATCGCAAGAGATCCAGGTTTGACGATCATGCCTAGATAATTGACTTCAGAGACATTAAAGAGGCACTTCTGTAATTGGAGATGAAGATTTAATTCTCTTATCCATTGAAGAACCTGTCACATTGTTTCATCATGATCATCTTGATTCTTAGAGAAAATGAGGATGTCATCCATATAGATGATGATTTTTCCTGCTGCAATAAGGTCCCTAAACTCTTTATTCATAAATCGCTGGAAGGTGGCAGGAGCATTTTTTGGGCCAAAAGGCATGACAACTGGTTCAAAAAGTCCTCTGTGAGTGATGAATGCAGCTTTCCACTGATGTCCTTCTTTAATATGAATGTTGTTATAACCCCAATGAATGTCAAATTTGGTGAAAATCTTGGCATCTTTTAGCTTGTCTAAGTGATCAGAAATTAATGGCAAAGGGTAGGTGTCGCAGATGATATGGTCATTTAGGTATCAATAGTCCTGAACAGGACACAGTTTGCCATCCTTCTTTTTGACAAAGAAAAAGGATGCAGCTTGTGGTGAAGAAGATGGATGAATCCTACCTGATTTTAGATTTTCATCTAGAAATTCATCCTGTGCTTTTTGTTCATCAACAGTTAAGGGATAGAGTTTTCTGATTTTAGGAATTGATACGGAATGCAGTACGTGAAGCCCAAGTCTCTTGGCAATGAGATGGTCGACGTAGCCGAGGTGAGGGCAACGACAGATGAATCCGGTAAGGATGTTGGCTCTGGCGTGGGTGCCTAGCATGTAAACGATGTAGCGGTGATTGAGGCAATGCCTCAGTAGAACTCTCTCAATGAACGAAGAACCCTCTTCGCTCAAAGGTGCAGCAGACTCCACATTTGATTGCGTAGAATCTAACTAAAGAAACTCTAAAGTTACATGGGCGCTATTTATACGTAAAAGGGAATAAGATGGGAACTTATTCCCCGTGGGGGTTTCAGAATACTACCTGCTATAATAGAAGCAGGGAATGGAAGAGCGTCCTTAAACGGAAAGGGGAAATGAAACTGTAAGTACCGTAATTGATGGCATGCACTGCCTATGGATAAAGGGGAAGGGCAGTGCATGGGAACTCTCCCACAGTCGTGAGAGAATCACCTAATGGATCGAAGAGGGATATATGAGATCTATCGGGTAAAAGGGAGATAATACCTAATCCGGCGGATGCTGTGTGGAGCGGGAAGGGTGGATAGGTAACTAACGGTAACTGTGGAATAGATCGAATATATCCTAAAAGGATCAGCGAAAATAAATAAAAAGAAAAGGAACTCATTCGGAATTAAAGGGGAACATATTCTCACACCTCCTCACATAATCATACAACTCCTGGGCATCCCAGGTAAACCACTCCTCGTCCCCTGGGGGAACGTTCTCCTGATTGTCCGGCAGCAGGGGCGATGCTGACCAGACCTCTATCGAATCTCCCCAAGCTAAGGAGCTTGAGAAGTCGTCCTGCATTCCAGCGAAATGTCCTGAGGAAAAAGAAAAAGACGGTGCGTCCAACACCTCTGGGTATGGAGTGGGGGAGCGTCTCCATCGTTCCGTAACAGGAATGAAGTCATCTGTTAAGTTGATTTCATGATCGCAATCACGACTTGGAGGTAGTGGGGTATCTTCATTAGCAAAGATGTCTTGATACATAGTGTATTCTTTTGGTAAGATGATGTTCTTTTTCTTGTTTTCAATGGCCAATTGAGTTGATGTAGTAAGGGTTCCACATGTTAAAGAAGGATTAGGGATGAACCTATTATTGGCTAGAATAGTTCGTGAGAGTGTCTTCAGTGGTTTTAAATGTGCCATATCCCAGCTAAGGGCTATGTTAGCACACAGAATGTCATCTTCAGTTCAGTTCCAGTAAGCAAACAGGTATTCATCGACCAGAGCATCCACCGAGACTTGTCTAGGAGCGGAATCTTGATACCATTGTTGACTATACAATTGTTCTTTCTCTTGCTTTGTTTGTTCATGGAGAGCTACAAAGTCTGCAGATTGATCAGTTTCTTGTGAAATTTGTAAAGTCCATAGCTTCCAGTCAATTGAGGGGTTGACTTCAGTTAACCAGGAAAGTTTGAGTATTATGTTTTCCTTCCCACAGTTCATAATGTGAAAGAGAGTTCATCGAAGAAGACTATTGACATTTATGAATAGGGTGGTCATGAATTGGATTGACCCTCCTTTGTTGAGTGAGGTGTCGACATTTCATACAGTGATGGGAGTGGGTAGTCATTGTCATGGTAGTTTATGTTTTTGAACAAATGCCCAGTCTATGCAAGAGATTTGGGCTCTAGAATCGATTAAGGTGGATGTGGCAATGGCTTTGATCATGTCAGAAGCAAGGAGGAGTTGGATCGGGATATGCATTGCTTTAATATTTGTACATGATTGAGGAGTAGGAGGTATGTGCATTGCTTTCATCCTCCTTTCTAAAAATCCATTGCCACTTTTCCAACCATTTGTTCTTCTTCTTCAAGCTTAGACTCCACTACTTTGACATCTTTTGGTGATGCTGCAGGTAGTTTTCTTTCAAACTTGATCCTACAGTCCCTTGACATATGTCCTTTCTTTTGGCATCTGAAACATATACCTTCTCTCCTATACCTTTCTCATTCTTCATCAGTCAATTTCTTTGGTATGGCAATGGCATTGACATCCATGGCATTGGAATCCTTGGTTGTGCGAGGAGTATATGTAGAGGTGAATGTGGTATTCCCCTTCTTGTGCCTAAAGGCGATTTCTATTGCTCTCTCTTCAACTGTGGTGAAGTGAGAGGCTTTGGAATACCAGGCCATGATGGTGGTGGGAACTGTTTCCATGGTATGGATGCATTGCATGAGAGGATTTGGAATGCTGGACACTAAGTAATTGGTG
>JBBPJU010001110.1:0-14055 GCA_038088875.1 Austroboletus festivus
GTCATCGTATACGTCATAATCTGATGATGTTCCAGATTTCACTGGCAAACCCTTTTTGCCTTTGCTTTTGCTTCTATCTTTAGCTGGTGTCTCTTCCAAATTGTCCAGGAAGTCGAGTTGTTGCTGTAAGATATATGTCAACAGATACATGGTCTCATGATGCTGATCCAAACAAACCTGAGGGAAAGCTGCAGCAGCCTTTCGACGAACTCCACGGCCCGTCACCTCTTTTTCTTTTGTCGCAGCCTTCTCAGCAGCTATGCGTTCTAGTGCTTGGGCCCACGAATCGGTGTCAAGTACGGTATCCCCAATGTCTTCCAGTACGTCTTTCTCTGCTGCCCATACCTTAGCAAAGTTGAACTTTAAACCGGGCTCGTGGGGAGCATCCTCCCTGTCCCCTTCAATCTCGGTTTTCTCGATGAGCTTATCGAGGTCATGGTCGGTGTCTGAGTGCAGTGGTCAGTTGGATTATACAAAAAGAGACGAGAGACTACGCACACACAATATCTTTGGGACCTTGATCCCCCTCTTCAAAGAGTGCCCTAGCACCGAAGGTGAGAATCGATGTCAAGTCGTCACCACCATTTTCATCGTCATCCATTTTTTGGACGATCAAATGGTCGAGGACAAGCTTTTTCTTGCTCGCCTGCACGATACGCTCTGCGGGATATCAGGGAGGGAAAGGACATGAAACCGCAAAATGCACCTTCAGCAGAGTTCTTGACCATGAATTTGAACACGAGGCATGTCTTCTGTTGACCATAGCGATGCGAACGAGCGATTGCCTGCATATGAATTTAGGAGCCGTCAAAATACATCAAAATATTCTCGCACTTGTAGGTCCTATAATATGGCTATGAGCCACGAGAATGAGAAAGAAGAGGAAGAAAAGGTCCGACCTGATGCGGGTTAAAATCCGGATCATATATAATCACCGTATCTGCTGTATAGAGGTTGATGCCAACTCCGCCGGCGCGAGTGCTGAGAAGATATATGAAATATTCAGAATCTGGCTTGTTAAACTCGTCCATGTCCTTCTGTCTGACTACTTGCTTGGTATTGCCATCCTGATACAAAGTGAATTAAAGCCATCTCGGAAAACCGGTGATCGCACGAGTCTAAGATATTTGTAATTCTCGCCTTTGAGGAAGTCTTCAATGATGTCGAGAGCAATCACAAACTGGGGATGTTAACTGTAGTCGGACTACATAATAAAAGGAAACTTACTTGACTAAATAAGAGTACGCGATGCCCTCTCGCCTTCAGTTTTGGTAACAATGACCTCAACAGCCGAAGTTTTGTGCTAGCATCGACCAGTTTTTCATGAGCCTCGTGTGGTTCAAGACCACGAGGCTCAATATCATCTGAGATTAAGTATGGATGTTGGATGCATCTGTGACTATACTTAAAGTTGATCAGTAGCGACCTTGGTGATACATACTTTCGCAATTGCATCACTACGTTGTTCATATTTGTCTTAGAGATTCCTGCCTGGCCCGCTCTGCCAGCGTTGAATAGCGATACTTGCGTGAGTTGCTTCAGAACGTCCAAATTCTGACCTAGGGTAAAGTTCATTATTCGGCTCAAAGACGCTCGCTGCGTAGAAACTGACTGAGGATCGATCGGTAAATCTCCTTCTGCAAAGGGGTCATCGAAAGTGGTACAATGACTTCGTTCTGATCAGTTAGGTGTTCAGTAGACGAGTCTCGGGCATGTGTCATATGTAACTACCTTTGGTGGAAGCTGAAGTACTTCGCTCTTGACACGACGAAGAAAGTATGGTTTCAATCGTACGTGCAACTGGCGCACTAGGTCTTCGCTCAGCTCTTCATACTCCTTTTCAAGTGCCTCTAGGTCCTGCCATTTATCCGCGTCAAGGAAATTCATCAAGTTAAATAGTTCACGGATATTGTTGTTCAGCGGCGTCTGGAAGAAGTTGTTAAGTAAAAATTTGACGAAACAGAATCTTGATTGACCCCCGTCATGATGATGCGGTGGATTAACCTGAGCTCGTTCAATTTTTTGAAGAGCAAACTATTGTCACTTTTAACTTGTGGCGCTGATGAAAACGAGATTTTTTGCCATCAGAAGATCACTCACGGCGCTGGCCCTCATCCACCACCAGGACCTCCCAGCGACCTACACTTTTGAAGACAGTCGTGAAGTCCCTAGGGTTCGTGACGGTCTCATATGTAGTGATGAGAACGTGATATCTCGGTTCGCGCTTCGTTCCACGAAATAACTCATACCGCATGACCACATCTCTTGACTTGGCTTCCCCGAAAAAGGGTACGACTCTCAGCCTGGGGGCCCATCGCGAAAATTCCCGAACCCAGTTTGTGATTGTAGAGTTTGGGACGACAACAAGTGCTGGAGTAGCGTTGAATCTTTCAACTAACGTTCCCAGAAACGTGACGATCTGTACTGTCTTTCCCTACAAAAGTATTAGAGTAAACGAAAAAGAGGCAATCAACGACAAACCAAACCCATTTCATCAGCCAATATAGAAGACTGTCTATTCCACCAGTTGTCGCAAAGCCAATTGTAGCCATCGATCTACACACTCAGCAATGGGTTTGATTAAACAGAGATTACAAACCTGGAACTTCATGAGCTTGAGTTGATTGCTCTGTCCAAGGTCAGGCTGTTCATCCAGATCTCGTTTGAGAGCGTATCGGTCATAACCATTCTCTGCACGAGCTTCCAACGAAGCAATATCTTTTTTGGTGTTCTTACCACAGACTTCTCGAGAATCGATAAAATACTGGAGTGCACGTTCGTAGGCACCATAACCAGCCTCTCCACGACGAGGCGGAGAATCCCAAGTTGCTATTTAATGAGTTAAGCGAGCACGAGCCTACAAACTTAGGATACTGACCTTCTTCGTACCCTAAATCTTCCCACTTAACAAACACCCATATGACCTTGTCAATGTGTTCAATCGATAAAGCTTCACCCGATACAGATAACCAATCATCCAATTCTTCCATTAATGATTCGTCGGGCTGTTCACCATCTGTGTAAGCCCTCTCCAGTTGTAGCAGAGAGTCTGGAAGCGATCTATTGCCTAGACCCCCCCGAGTGACACCCTTTCCATTGTTGTTCGCGGTCGCGCCAGATGAGGGTTTCCAAAAACGTACATCGAGGACACGGTCAATGGTCTTCCAGGCTGGAGGGATTCGACGCTCAGCATCAGGTAATGGGCCGAGAGAGATATCCTTCTGTTCGGCTGCAGAGCCGGCTTCGGGAGCAACATCCCCGCTTGGTTCGAAATCAACCGGCTGCTCATTGGCTCTGTTAACTCTGTCGACATCCATAACTATCTCGTCGGATACGGCCTCGTCGAGAAGCGCAACCTTGGGACCCTTGTTTAGAAATTGCCTCAGTTTCGACAAGTTGGTCGAAACCAGCCACATGTGAGACACCCATTGGGTTCGCCGATAGCTCCGATCGGCCCACTTCACTAAGTATTCTCGAGGAAGGAAAGCTTTGGCGTCAGGTGGGTGCGCTAAATCGGGTTCCACAACCCCTGAAGGGAAAGGTCGCCAGGCGAGAATTTTATCCAGTGGATAAACGTACGAAGCGCAATCGGCACAGCGCCAGGCAGTTTCTTCTTGATAATAACTTGCAAGATCTTCATCCCCCCAGGCCGCATTCTCTGGGACGGGCAAATGTCTATAATGAGCGAGTCGCTTACAAGAAAAGCACCTGAAGAAAAGTTCTTCAGAAGGGTGCAATGTGGTTGTCTCCACAGGGGATGTGGTATCGCCCGCCTCGGTGTTAGGAACATCGCTTTGTGCAGATTCGAGAGAAGGAAGTTGCTTCTTTATAAAAGATGGGTCAGGCTCTAGAGCCACCTCCAGACACCCCATGCATATACCACCCTTTGTACACAGTCCACAGACGAACTCAGTTGTCTGGGTGACGTCAAGCTCCTTCCGATCCGGTAAATCGTAAGCTGGTGATTCTTCGCTGCCCCCCTCTACTTGTGCTTTCAAATGTACTTCGTCACGAGCACGAGCGGCCCGGGTAATCTCATCTCGCTGAGTTTTTGCAAGACATTTCCAATGAGCAGCCACAGGACATTTGAGGCTGTAAAATGTGGTTAAAAGGGATGGAATAGAGGAGGGGAGTCCATACCATCGAACCCAGCCCCCCATGCCCCGTACATCGGATTCGTCGGATTCGTCGGATTCACCTTGAATTTTTTTGGCTCTGCGTCCACCTTTTTTCGCTTTGATAAACAGTACATGAGCGGGACGCTTGTGACATTTCTCGCAGATATCTCTATGTGCGCGAGGGGACGAAGCTACCTCGTCATTGGAATCAAAATCGAGATCATCAATATCACGAAAGTGTCCATAGGCTGGACGAGTAGCGGTGGGACGTCTCTTTTTGAACTTCTTCTTGACTTGTTCTTCAGATTTATGTCGAGAGTTATCGTAATAGGTATCATCGATGGAATCAGAACGGACTATCTTTCGTGAGCGAGTCGATCGCCTGTTTGCAACAATTTCCGCATCGGAATCTACCTGACTGTAGCCACCTAGATCATCCTCAGAGTCGTGTGCCAATACCCGCCGCCGTGTGCGATTATTACGAAGTTTCTTGGGACTGAATGGAAGCATGCTTTGTGTGAGTTTTCGGCTATCACTAGGGAGGCAAGCAGATTTGTGAGTCGAAGGTCGACTGGTGTAATAATCTTGATCATCGATTCTCATGTCGTCCTCTTCAGTCAGAGAATCGGAAGAGGAGTGGGATATGACGCTCTCGATCTGCGAAGTTAAGATGAGGCCGACTGTACTAGACGGTGTCCTGCCACACATTCGCGAGTACTCGTGCACATCACTGGAAGAAGGGTCAAAATGATCGAGTAAACCCTGTCCTTTTCGGCGCTCTAAAAGGGCTATAAGACAATATAACAAAAGACAGCTGTCTAGGACGCACGGTATTCATTCACGAGGTCGTTGTAACGAGCAAGGAAAGTATGCGAAGAGATCTAAAAAAAAGTCAAGCTTTGGAAGAGTTTGATTGATGAGCTGTGGCTGACCCTACGGGCGAGACCATCTTTGAAACGCACAAAATAATGCGAGGGTCTGCACTGGCCATCGAATGGAAACTCGCCGACCACAGCGTCGAGGTCATCGCGTACGAATTCCGGGTCACCTCCGAGGTAATCCGGCAATGGTTGATAAAGGTTCTTGACGGATGAAGAAAATGTCGGTAACACTACGTAACATTGGCCCTCCCGGCGCGTCCGCACGGGGGGCTGGGGGACAGGGCTAGGCTCGATTGAAGAGAGCGGAGAAAGAGTGGGACTGAGGAGCAACGATGAGCGAGGAACTTGTAGTGGATCAGCCATAGCAGCGGCCAGACATGCATACAGGCAGCTGCTGTTCGAAGTACTTCAACAGGCGCGTTGTGCGACGCGCTCCCGGAAACACGCAAATTTGGTGATATTTGTCATTTGGTCACGTGAGATCCAGGCTGCGGTATATATATACAGAGTATTAAGCAGCTGTCAACCATGCGTAGCACCATTTGCCCATCTCCTCACTGTGATCTGTGTAGGGTCGTAAGCACACCCCGGGATAGTATAAAGGCTCACTCACTGATGCAAAACGAATGTGCAACATCCGGTCTCCCATGAATAACGCAGGTTTCGTCCCCTCCAAGTGCTTCAAGAATCTTTGCCCTCTGTTCTCCAACCCAGTCATCACATCGAGCAAAGTAGAACCACAACAGATTCTTATGTCTGTCGAGAATCTCCGAGTCCAACTGATGAATCCGAATCATCTCGTCATGGGCCATCGACATCGCAGCGAATACTGCTTGGGGTGACCTCACAAACGAATGTAAAACATGAATCGTAGAAAGGGGGTATGAAGGAAACAGCATTCTAAGGATCCCCACGGGTAAATAGTAGAGGCAATTTGCAAAGTTAGCTATCACACGAGGTAGTGGGTCACGAAAGAGCCACTGTCGCATGACGTCTCATCGGACAGAGCAAATATATAAGCTGTAGGCATCACTCACGGAAAACCTCTTTCCGTTGGGGGTATTTGCAATCTCGGCAACAGCAGGAAAGAGTAAGAGCACGCGGAATATGGCGCCGGAGCGCAACTTCAAAATCTTGTCAAGAGAGTAAAATGTCACTAGTGCGGTGTGGGATGAAAACAAGAACCTGCCTGCAAAGCAACCCAAGCGCCGACGCTGTGTCCGGCGAGGACCACTCGGACAGACGGACCAAAAGTAGATAAGACAGCATCAAACAGACCGAGAGCATTCTGGAGCTGCGATGTCAAACTAAATTCCGAAGAATGGAGGCCAGAGAGAGGGCGCTTCGACGCCAAGGATGGGGCAAGGCCGACATAAGAGAATGCGAGAATGGCAAAGGCACCTGAAGTGTCCAAGTCAAAGATAGTGTCGAGAAAAGATGTATAAAAATCAATGACACCGGGATTCCCTGGAGACAAGCAATTAAATGCAGCTTGGGTGGGCTGCGTAGGTACTTGAGCTTACCTGGGATGAATAGAAATATGGTGTTGGGGGGAGTATCGCGAAGTTTTGGTGACCACCAGCGTACAAGGACATTATTGTTCTGTCGGAAGACGGCCTCGCGGGGTTGTTGGAGGGGCTGGAGGAACGCTGGGAGTGACATGAATCGGCCCGGATTTGGTTTCAACCTTGAAGTTGGTTGTAGTGAGACGACGAGGGCGATGTCGCGGGTACCGTTTGAGTCGCAGTCGGCTCCTCGTCGTGCGCGCACTCCGTCGGTATCTAATCCCCTCCCCAACCCGGTCAACTATCCAACCTCACTCCCTGCAACCCGCCCTCTCCAGATCGCTAGGCCCCCTTCTCGTCCATCCACCCCAACTAACTCTGCCTTTTCCTCCTCTCCCAAGGCTCCCATCTTTTCGTCGCCAAATCGTCCACATCGTCCACATCGTCCGCAGAGATCGGATCTGAGACCCCACCAACCTTCGGACAACTCCACTTCCGAGCGTACTTCCACTTCCGAGCGCGCTGCCAACGACCTGGGTACGCGGGAACGTCACGACAGTTCTAGCACAACACTTTCAGATGCTTCCATCCAACGTCGTACCATAGGTAGCATTTCACTTGCAAACAAGCTTCGATCAGATCCTACCCGCTCCGCGACGAGCGAATTATCAGGATCTACTCTTACACTTACTACAGCCTCTCCTACTCCCTCCGCCACAATGACTACTTTCAGGGACGCTGGGGAAACTAATTTCCGTAGGCGCGAGTTAGCTAATGGCAACGAGGGTAACTACGAGCTGGAGCGACGCTTGGAGGCCGAACGGGAAAGGGCGCGACAAAACCGAATAAAAGACCGTATGCCCCACAGAAAATTCACCGCAAATGCTAAAACCGGCGAGATTGATGGTCAGTCTTTCACCCATACATACTCCGTTCGCATGCAAATTACCGAGTGCCCCCTAGCAATCCTAGACCAGATCAAAGATGAGTGGGAGTTTGTTATCGATCCCGATGTAAGTATATTGGAATACGGATTCAGTTGCGTCATAGATATGTCAACGTCGTCCCTCAGTTCAACAACGTAGACCTGGCCCTCTCTTTGCTTGACGAAACCTCCATTGGGAAAAACATGTCTTCATTCAAAAGAACCAGGGAGATGCTCTCACAGGCCTTGAAGGGTTCGGTTGATCGTCAGTAGTGCTCTTGCCTTGGCCTGTTTTTTTTTTTTTTTTTTCCAACTCAGTATATTGGGTAGAGCATTACAAGGCTTTTGCCGACGCGTTGCCACACCATGCTGCTTTGTTGGGTCACCTAGGGCAAGCTCACACACAAGTCCAGGAAACGCGAGTTGCTCTTCAAGAAACCAAAGAATCCCTTGGCAGCAAACGTGCCGATCTCGTTCAACTGTGGGCTAGAGGGCAAACTTTGGAAGAAATGATGCGGTTGTTAGACCAGATGTGCGACTTAAAATTCTCAGCCCGTGCGCGGACGCTGAATTCATCCTAGTGAATACCTGAAATCTGTCCCAGATGTCCTTGAGGCTTTGATATCAGAGAAACATCTCGTACAGGCTTCGGTCTTGCTCATACGAAGCCTGAAGTTAATCAACAAACCTGATATGCAAGAGATTGGTGCCGTTACCGACTTGAGGGCATATCTTGTCGGACAGGAGTCCGTAAGTTCTATAGTACATCTCGCCAATCTACGAAGTACCTTATTAATTGTAGGCACTCCGGGATATTTTGGTCGACGAACTACACAACCATATTTACCTTAAATCATTCTGGTGTGAAACGCGATGGGCTCCGTATACAGGTCAGTTAACACGTGCATGGTTTTAATAGCGTAGTCCACTAGTTCTAATAAACGCGTTCAGTGCCCAAAATGGGATTCGAAGACCGATTTACTCAAACAGGCACTCCAAGCAGTTCTATCAGACCTCCGTTAACATTGAACCAGGAGATCCAAGGAACCCGTCTCCTGTGTTACCTCAACGATTTGGCGACGCGACCAAATGACGCTCCTTATGATCTCGATGATGCTAATTTTCGTAGCAGCGCCAGCATGCAGGAACTACCAGCATCAACATCGGTATCAGTATCATCATCTTCGAATCTTGGTATCTTGGCTATGCCAAGTTCTCTGCACCTGAACTCCGACGTCAACCCCGAAGCGGATTCGTTCACCTACATCGAGACACTTCTGGAATCTCTTGCCATTTTGGGAAAACTGGGAAGTGCCCTCGATTCAATGGTGCAACGTTTACAAAGCGAGATTTTCTCATTAATTGAATTGACTATTGACGAAGTTGAAGATCGAGCCGAGGAGTCGAAGAGGAGTTCAGTCTTCACAGATCCTGCCCCTAGGTCTAGGCCGGACGGGGGATACATCTTCGTTGAATCCACGACGGTGGACCTGGTCCGTACGGCCCTTGCTCATAAAGGCGCATCAGCAACAACGTCTAGTCTTCGCATTGCTGCGTTGGAGTCAACCTCGAAGCAGCACGATCAAGAGATTCTGAAAGATCTCTTTTGCACAGTCTATTCCAAACTGGGCGCCGTAACACAAGGTCTTCGTGTAGTCTTCGAGGTAGTTAATCGTATAGGATCAGTGAGTAGACCGATCCTAATTCTTAACGTCAATAATCCACTTTCAGAGGCGAGATTTCAAGGACTCTTCTGATGCTAAGCCTGGTACCTTGTTCCCCATGGCTGATGTTTTGTTGCCAATACAAGCTGAGGTACTTTACGTCTGAACATAAAAAAACGTCAGTATTGATGAAATGAATGGTAGGTTCGGACTCTGCTCAGCGATTATTTGACCGATGAGGAACGAAACGTTGTTACGAGTCGGAATCCAATTACCTCCATCAACGAAGTACTTCGTGAAGGGCGATTTACACGAGATAGACTTAAGGTATTCGTTGAATTCCATGGTTAGATTTCTCAGCCAAACATGTAACCGATTTCAGGGGATCTTTAGATTTGCAGATAGTGATGGTAAATCATCAGGAAAGTTCCTTCGGAGGCACGAGGACGAACTCATGCGCGTTCTTCGGGATATCATGCCGGGGCTCGTGCAGAGTTCCTCCGAGAATGCAGGGCAGAGTGCTCTGTCGTTCCTTGGCTTTGATGAACGCGTCCTCGACACTGGGCAGCACCACCGTCTGTTAATCAAACCAGACGCGTTCCACGTTAGCGTGCTGTTCCAGCCGACCCTCGCGTTTTTAGGTAGAGTCACAAACGTACTACCTCATGGTGTGGAGAATGCTCGATCCGCGAGTGAAGTGCTGGATGATTTCGTTCTCAGGGTATACCTGCCACAACTAGAGGAGAAGATATCTTTGTTGTTTCATCATGCAGTTTCCGGTGGGTACTTTTAATGTGGTAATGTTTGGCTTGTGCATTAATTACGTGCAGCTCCTGATGCTTTTCAGCCTGATACTTTGTCCACCCGTTTCAGTTCCAGACCCATTCTTAAGGTACGTTGCTCATACCGGAAATCTGATCTCAGTTGAACTCTGCATAGGCAGCCACGCAGCTACTCGCCTTGGTTAATTCGTTGTGTGCAATGCTTCGCACGACCCCATTCCATCGCGAAAATTATTCTAGGCTTATCGTTGGAGTTATCATCCAATTTTATCAGCAATGTAGTCATCGCTTCCAAGCTCTCGTCTCCAGTAATGGAACTGAAGTTCATTCATCGCCCTCACTTGCTGCACAATGGGCACAGAAATCTGAGTTGAGCCTTTGTTTGTGCGAAATTTTTGAGGTGGAGGCGAGTCCGCCACCGACTGTCTCGCAGCATTGGCTAAATTCACCTGCGCCATCAGGACCGTGTGATTAAGCAGCAGCTGTGCAAACAGGAAAGTCATTTTGAAGTGGGCTACCTGGCTCAATGTCATATGGATAAGGGTGATCTTAACCCGTCTGTCCGTAACATTTCTGCACTATGCAGCCTATATCGAAGTATCGTATGTGAACTTGTTTATTTAACCCATTCGCTGCTTTCATGTAGGTTTACTTAGGCCTGGCTGGTGCAGGAACTGGATGGCTTGAAATCACCCCCCGAAAGAGCACTTCTCCCTACGTCAGCTACCTCGCAGGTAGATCCCGGGTCCGCATTTTTGTCACAAATATCTTCATCAACTTTCCCTTCTCTGCATCATACTTCTGGAGAGGGTCAACTTAGCTTGCCTCTCTCTCATGAGGTGGCACTGTAAGTTTCTTCCACAAGGACCGTGTCTTAATTGATTTCATGGATATCAGGCGCTTCGGTGCGCTGTTGAAGACATATATGCAGTTGGCTGAAATCATCCTGCATACGATCAGGATAGAAGTTAGGTGTAGAATCATCTACTACGTCGACGCGGCTTTTCGCCATGTATGTGTTCATATGAATTGATTGCACACATATTAACGTTATTGATCCAGGGTAACTACCAAGTTGACCATGAAGTTGGGGAGCCAGATCCTTACATTGTTGATCTGAACTCGGAGCTTAGCAATTTTAACGAATTCACGTCTACGACTTTGCTCAAAAACGAACAAAAGTTCGTTGGACTTTCCGTATTCGATCCGCCACCCATAGTTAACACTCTCTGCAGCTTCGTATTCTTCGGCCTGGAAGACTTTGTAGAACAGCTCCTAATTAGCAACGCTCGCCAAATACGCACTGCGAATGAGTTTGGCATGAAGAAAGTCGATCGGAACATTCGAGCACTCCAACAAAGTATTCGCACCATCGGTGATGGAGAACAGTGTGCACAATTTGAGAGGGCCAGGCAGTATTATGCTCTGTTCTTGCTGGGGCCCCAGGTATGCATCCTTCGCTCGGTGGCACTGGACTATAACTAATCCGGGATTTCCAGGGTTTGCTGCACAGCGTCCGCACAAACAAATTATTTTCTCTGGATGAGTATAAAGTTATCCTGAACCTCCAGTGTGGTGTAGATCAGAACCTCGGCGACTCCGCAGCAACCAGAGCTACTGATCGCAACTATGGCATGTATAACATAGAGTTGCATGGGTTAGAACTGGAAAGTGCTGAATCAGTTATCTAACTAATCATATTTGTAACTCTCGGGCATACATGACTTGCAGGTGTGGGGGGACGAAATTTATGAACGTTTTTCGGACGGGGCTACGACTTGAATGTCACATATCCACAGGATGTCCTTAGCACCCACAACACGAAGCCGTGGTGGATGTGGTTTAGAAGTGCTTATCGCGTTTTCTGCTAGTTGAACATCATAGACTGCGGAGGTGCTTCTGTGCAAGTTACGAGGCATTAGGAGCGGAACCCTGCCCAAGAGTGATTGATATCGCCGTCGAAGCCATCGAACCGGTAAATCTCCATCAAAGTGACTCGTATCATGCATTTGTTGAACCCAATGCAGCCCTTTCTGCTTGCCCAGGAGGTCAGGTGACCTTGAAGGCGAACCCGCTAAGAGGATCAGTTCCTGGAGGATGCGGGTATTGTGGAAACCAAAGTTGAATGAATGGTTCAGAACACAGGTGTCTATATGGTTTGGGGCATGTTGCAGTGAAACTTGAAGGGGAGGGAGCACCTTTTTCCCTTCGCTTCTGAAGAAACGCCACCGAATGTTGGATTCACGACGTTTGCTTAGTGGTCCGAGTAACAGTGCATCTTCAGAATCTGTATTTGCACGACCGGGTAAACCCGGGGGTGAAACCAGGTGATGTTTTTGTAATGGCCTTGTCGTACGCGAAATGCCAGAAGTGAGTAGAGCGGAAAGTAGAGCGGAATAAGCAGGCGATCGGGTCTTTTCTTCCCCCACCGGGTCTGCTGAGGGGAGGGAAGGGGTATTTGGGTCCGAGACCAAAGGCTACGGTACGTTGTGAGGTTCGAGAGAATAGACAAGGAGGTCAACACTCCCACCTCCGTTAATTCCCGAAGTAGCTTTCCTACCCTTCCATAGGCCATGCCAAGAATGCGATCGAAGGCGACGGATCTCCCAGAATTGGCTGCTTTAAGCTGTTGCAAGTCCTGCGCAGATAGGAAGATCAAAGAGACGAACATGCGAAGACTACAACAACACTCACATTTGATATCCTCTTAAGCTTTGCCCTGCGAAGTTTGATCGGGCTTGTTTTGAGGACAGAGCGGAAGTCATCTCCGCCTTTTATTCTGAAAAAATGGCTGCTTCTGGATTAGATCCCAGGATGCACGTGTGAATGTGTCGATGCCATACCGGAGGTATACGTGTGGTAGTGCTCTCACTTGACGAAGATACGATCGATACAAGGACAAGATGTGTTTGTTCATCGACGTCAGCAGTTGAAGTGGTGGCAGTCTGCACACAGCCACTGGGGTACTCGGGCTTGTGATTCATTTATTTGGCACTCGTTGGATGGAGCGTCCGTCGTCCCCGTCGTCGTCGCGCACGATGCCCAACGCATTTCCCCTTCGCCTCGACGCTGTACAGAACAACATCAAGACCAACGTTAGCCATTCGCGGACGTTCCCTCTCCCCCGCCAGCTGCACCACTCGTCTTCACCGTCCCCCCCAGCACCGCTCCTCCGTTTTTCGTCTTGCTCGCGGTCATCCTCGCCGCCACTCTTCTCGTCCTCACCTTCACGCCCTCCCTCTCCGATGTTACATGCACTCCACGAAGCACTCACCGACAGCATCTTACCCTCTCCACCCCCTCCGGCCAAACTTGCCCCTTCGACCTCTCCCTCGTCAAGACCTCCACTGCTAATGTCCGATCTCCGACACGTCTCTCCCTCCATAACACCTCCAACGACCTTGCATTCCTCTGCCACTCTCTCCTTTTCTCCTTCGGGCCTCCCCTTCTCTCCCCCACCCTCCACACGTTCGTCTCTCGATACCCTGCGCTCCATACACACATCCAGTGCCCCACAAGTCCCTCCCTCCCCTTCTTCTCGCAGTTGGTGGTTCACACTAGACCCTGACGCCGGCAAGGATAGTGCGCCGGACGAACCTGATTCACTCGACGGTTATCTCGGAAAGAATTGTATGTCATCTATCTACTCCATCATCCAATACTTGGTATACTCCAATTGCCTAGTTCGTGCGCCAGTTGCTCCTCTTGTCTTTTGCCACGGTCTCCTTGGCTTTGACTCCGTGACAATCGGACCAGCTATAGCACCTCTACAAGTTTCTCATTGGCGAGGAATCAAGGAAGTCCTCGAGGCCAATGGCTGCGAGGTACTTATTACCCGTGTCCCCGCAACTTCTTCACCAGCAGATCGCGCAAAAGTACTTGAAAAAAGAATTTCGGAGACATATCCTGGTCGAGAAGTACACCTAATAGGTCATAGCATGGTATGTTTCTCGTCAACGATCGTTCATCTCTTCACTCGTGCTGCAGGGCGGAATAGACTGTCGTTATCTCGTTACCCACCTTACCTCACGAGCCTTTCGCGTCCTCAGCCTCACCACAATTGCAACACCGCATCGTGGCTCTTCCTTTGCTTCCCACTTCCTCTCTCTTGCCTCAACTCGCCTGCCAGCGGTCCTTGCTCTTCTCGAACTCCTCCCAAATGGTGGAGGCGATGGCAAGG
>JBBPJU010001111.1:0-14049 GCA_038088875.1 Austroboletus festivus
AACTTGGAAGATTCATGATGTATTCCATACCTCCCTTCTTTCCCCATTTACTTAAATGGAAGAGTATGGAGTTCTGTTTACCAAACCACCCCCAATGGAGATAGATAATAAAGAAGAGTACGAGATTGATCAGATCATAGAACACAGAGGACCTCCTGCCTGGCGACAATACCTTGTCCACTGGAAAGGATATCCCTCTTTGGAAAATACTTGGGAATGAGAAAACAACTTCACCCATGCAGATAAAGTATTAAAAAACTATAAAATCCTCCACTCTGTCATATCCAGTGCAACTCCGCCCCTCCAGTACAACTTCTCAGCACCTCTGGTGTGATTTCCTCTTTACCTTGTAGATATTTGACTTGGACTTGTATAGCATTATTCCCTATGTCTCATCATTATGTTTTTCTAGTCATATTCGATTACTTACATTCCCGGTTATCCCTAGTACCCATACCATTGATTGCTAAGAGGCATTGCCTCAAGGCAATGCTCTGGCACAACTCCACCTCTGACTCCACAGTCATTAGTAATCTGTCTCCTCTGTACTATATAAACTCTGTACTTTAGTTGTACATACTTCAGTTTGAATATCAACATAAACAACTCAGACTTCCTTCTCTCTGATTCTCTAAGTCATTGAGCAACTTCACTCTGACACCCTCTGTCCTCCAACCCTCTGCTCTGAAATTTGGGACAACAGGATCCCTTGTAAGGGCACACCACATATGGTGAAGCCAAGTCCTGCTTGATCTCCCCCAACTCCGGTACTCCGTGAAACTCTGGAGGTCCTTCGCCCTTCTAGTTTTAACAGTATATTCAAACTCCATCTTGCATTGGATCCCAACAATGAACACTTGCATCACTAGATTGCACACTAGAGCAATCACCAACCTCCCTACCTCCCCCCATTTTAACCCGCTCAATACCTTCAGCAGCAGTCGCCAAGGTCCAGAACTCGTAGAACAATTCCACAGCTTCTCCGCTCGTCACACCCCTTCTGCTTCTCAAGGATGTGTTCCTCTGCCTCCATCTACCTCTGGAGCACACATTGAAGAGATAGTGGACGAAGATGAGCAACCACCAATTCTGTTCCCCTTTCAGACCCCCAGTGAACGAGGCAACCCTGGTGATCTGGATGGGCCCAGAAGCAACCCCTTCAACAACTCCAAACATTCGGATGTCGACCCACCCTCAGATGATGAAGAATGCATACCATGAGACATGCTGGCCAGTCTGGCTAGCACTATCAGGACTCTCGCCTGATCTTCAAAGAAACCCTCTGAAACCTCACAATGGATGAAAGTCCGAGAACCAGATCAGTTTGATGGGATGGATCCCCACAAACTCCAAGTCTTTTTAGTCCAATGTGAGCTAAACTTCCAAGACTGCCTGAAAGCCTTCGCATCTGACCACAGCAAAGTCACCTTCACTCAGTTGTACCTAAAAGGTATGGCACTGGAATGGTTCAAACCGGATCTCCTCCAGATGGAAGACCCCATGCTCCATCTGTTATGGATGGATAATTACAAAGAGTTCATTTTGGAGTTACAGATGAACTTCAGACCACATGACCTGGTCAGAGATGCAGAGCACCAGCTGGACCACCTGACTATGAAGGATGGTCAGCAAATTAATAAATATGTCATTGAGTTCAATAGAATTGCATGCCAAGTCCAGGGATATGGAGAAGGTGTCCTCTGGCACCATTTCTACAATGGTCTCCTGGACTGCATCAAAGACGAAATCTCACACATTGGCAAACCCCGCACACTCTTCGAACTCTGCCAACTCGCCCAAGCTATCAATGCTCGCTATTGGGAGCGCAAGTCAGAGGTCAACTGCCAGGTGAAACCTTCAAACAACACTCCCAAGGCATCCAAGAAACCCTCCAAACCTGCCAGTGGCTCCTCTGGCTCCTCCAAGGAGTTAAAAGGAAAGACTGCCAGCACCCCTACCAACTCTGGAGCATCTGCTGCCCCTAAGCCAGACTTATTGTCCAAGCTAGGCAAGGATGGTAAGCTTATAGTGGCTGAGCACAAATGCTGCTTTGACAACAAACTTTGTATGTTCTGCGGACAGGCAGGACATGTGGTGAAAGAGTGTTTGAAGTCGACATCATGCGCTGCCAAGGTCCACTCCTCCAAGACTGACACTCCGGAAGCCAAACCAGAGGCCTCCTCAGAGGCAAAAAAATAGGCCATGACCTCTGTGACTCTGCATAGAATGGAGGTTGCATTGACTCTTCCCATGCACCCAAGGAGATAAGACTTAACGTGTCTGCTCTCTCAGATCCCCGCTCACTCATGCCATCCATTTCTCTAGTCTCATATGAAATCTCTCCTTTTCCTGCATTAGTGTCACACACCAGGTGGACTACCCAAGGAGAGCCACCCCTTTTCCTCATGAAGGGGATCGCCCCTGGCTTAACGCCAACATTTCCACTGCAGCCTACGGAGGGAATTTGGATATGAGACATCAATTCTGGAATGGAGAGGCAGAGGGAGCCACCTGGGGAGAGGAACCCCTAGGAGACGTAGTCCCGGGATGGTGGAATGTCCAGGCACCACCTGTACACCTGGAGGAGACTGCACCCCCGCCGGAATGGCCTATGGATGAGGCATGGATGTGATCGCATCCACGCCTTACCATTACCCCGGTATGAACCCTATTTCTTATCTATGGACTACAATTTCCTTTAGATCGCACCCTTACACTGGTGCGATCACTTCTTCCTTCACCTATGCTTATCTCCTGTAACCCTTCACCCTATGGACAGCCGTTCCCCCCTTCCTGTGACCTCTGTTTATGGCCATAGTAGTCTTCCCCTTCCCCTATAAATAGCACTGCCCTTGTACAGTAATTCCTTAACTAGATCTACGTTTAATCTATGTGGTATTTGGTTCAACTGCCATTTCTAAGTGAGGAATGCAGCAAGACTTACCCAAAACATCCCGGACTTCTATCAGTCTCCTGTCTACTGTTGAGTGACAGCTAGAACTCGGCGTTATCTTTGTGTCTTGGATCTATACCCATAGATCGTGTCACAATTAGTAGACTCCGGTTCCTCCGACTGTTTTATACTGTAGATATGACCTTTGTCAATAATAATGGACTTTCACCCTATTCCATCTCTCCACTCTCACTCCGTTTGTTCAACAGAACATCCAACTCCACCATAACTCAAGCTATCAACCTCTCCGTCTGCTTCTCCACCTATTACAATCTCTGATAGGGACTACCTTGGTCATCAGAAGGACTGCTTTTGCAGTATGTGCTGGCTATGAATGGGGAATGGGTATGATGTGGACAAGTTGGACCCTCCTCCTGAAGAGGAGCCTGCTTGGCCAACTGCTGATGAGTGGTGATGAGAAGTGGGTTGAAAGTCATTCGGGTGGACCCCCTATTTTTCCTTTGATACCCAAATGCTGAGTTCATCTTTCCACCTCAGTATTGGGGACACTTTAGGTCGTTGATCTACTTCAGATCTTCTATCAATGACCTCTCTGTTGATGTACCAATACTTCGGCTCTCCTCATGGAGGCCTCATTGTCTTATCTTCCATTCCCCTATTCCAGTATGTCAGGCATCAATGCCCCTTTTTCATTTACCTTATCCTTGGACTACCTCATTTCCTTGCCTCATGTGAGATGCAGCATTTGTGGATCTCAATCTGCAGTGCCTCTTCCTTTCCACAATAGGGATCTATACCTTAGGGGATCACTATAAATATGGTAGCCACTTGTACTTGTAACCTCAGCCAGATCTACGCAATCACAAGTGTGGTGTCTAGTTTCCTCAGTGTGAAAGAGTCACTGCAGCAATTGAACTCCTTTGGATTTCTACTAGTCTTCATGCTACTATTGAGTGCATGCTGCGATAAAGGATCAGACTAGGTGTCATGCTTGTCCAGTGTAACATTAGATCTAGCTGAACTATCGCCCCTTATATCTACAAGAAGGGTACCCATCAACAGACAAGATTTCATCAAGAAGGTATACTGTACCGGTGGACTCCAACTCGGATCACCCACCAGCAGACGATCAAGCTGAGGCCATCAGAAACACCCCAGTTCCTCTTAGATCTATTCGCATCCCCGGAAGAAGCAGAATTGCTGGGACATTTCATCCATCCATCCCCAGTCAACACTGCTCGCATCGAAGACCTTCTATGACAGAACCCGCACCTCCAATCCCTACTATTGAGACTGTCTTTGCCAAAAGGGATCCATCTTCTATACCTGTTGAACTACCACCTTTATCTTCAGATAATTCGAGAAGGGAGCCAGAGTCTCATGAGAGCAGACCACCCACCCCAGAATCAGAACCGATTCAGGTAGACCTTGACAAAGATGATCAAGACCCTACCTTCAGCTTACCAGAACCAAGAAAAAAGATGACCACTAGGGAACTTAAGGCAGGATGCCCCACAGATTTATCAGGAAAAGCAGAGAATGCCAAATGGTGGATCCTATCGATGACAGCATATTTCCTCATGAATGAGGATCTCTATGACACCAAAAATAAGAAGATCTTAACCACCCTTAACAAGATGAGCAAAGGGAGAGGAAGAGTATTTGCCAAAGGATGGTATACATCAAATGACAGCATAACTGATGAAGAATGGAAGAAGAAGAAATGGAAAGACTTCACACATGAATTCGCAAACTCCTTCATATCTGAAGAATCTCACAAGGATAGCTGACAAAAACTCACCCAGATGCATATGAAATGAGGACCGTCTACCATGACCAATCTCCAGGAATATGTCCAAGACTTCCAGCTCAAAGCCGCCAACTCAAAAGAGAAGAGTGAAGGTGCATTATGTGAATGGTTCATCAAAGGACTTAACTTTGACATTTCCTCCCCCATCATCCTAGTAAAAGAACCAGACACACTCAAAGAATGGATCGAGAAGTCCTACTAAAGGATGAGGCAAATAGAATGTGAAAGAGATCTGCAAGGGAATTGCCTCTCCTACTCTGGGACAGGAGGAGGAGGAAGAACCAAAGACCTGAATGCCATGGACATAGATGTCATCAGACTGACCCCTGTCAAAAAAGCCAAACACATCAAAGAGAACTGATGCTTCATATGCCATAAAGTTGGCTGTTCTACCAGGAAACACCTGAGGGATTGCCCTCAGGGACAAGGAAACAGCCGAGGAAACCAAGCAAAACCCCAGGAAAAAGTCCAGGAAGTAAAAGAAGAACCAGCGGGAGTAGCTGATGAATATGTAAAGAAGCTTACTAGCGAAAAGAAGGTTAATCAAGATGATCTTCTATGAGTACTGAAACAAGTGTATGATGAAGACTATACACCAATGGAGGTAGATGATGAAGGAAAGGAGGAAACTGTAGCAAAGGTGGAAGTCCAATCCATCCTATCTGCAGAAATGATTGCTTGTATTGTCAAAGTAAAGGGTTTTTAAAAAGGGGGCATGAAATTGTGTCATGACTCCCTAGACTTCCATCTGTACTAGTATCCAAAGATCCTGATGCAATCCAAATCCCGATTCTTGTACATGATCTAGACAGAAGAACCATGATAAAAACAAAAGCCCTGGTAGACTGCGGAGCAACTAACTGCTTCATGGATCAATCATTTGCAAAATGACACAACTTGCCCTTGGAAAGACTGCGACAACCCAGAAATGCCATTAACGCCAATGGAACAAAGAATGCTGGAGGAGAAATATGATACAAAACAACAGTGGAACTAGAAATAAGCAGAAGAAAAAAAAACCTTTATGATCATAGGATGCGAAAAGACCAACCTCATCTTAGGAATGACCTGGCTGAAGAAAAACAATCTGAATATAAATTGGGCAATGGGAGAACTATCCATTCCAGAAAGAACCCCATTAAAATGAGAAGATACTGAACCACAAAGATATCTAGTAAAATACCTATCTTGTGATCTCTCTCACCCTACTGAAGAAGTGGTAATCCAACACTGTGGAGATGAAGAAGACTTCGAAGAAATACAGAAAACCACTATATCCACTAAATTAGCCATCAACAAGGAGAAGAAAGAAGTAAAACTCCCCAGAAAATTCAAAAAATACCAGAGAGTATTCTCCGAAGAAGCAACCCACTCCATTCCCCCCTCTAGACCTTATAATCACCGGATCGACCTGGATAACTCTTTTACTCTGAAATGAGCTAAAAACTATCCTCTGAATCCTATGGAAAGTGAGGCATGTAGGAAATTTTGGATGAACAGCTGGCAGTGGGAAAGATCAAACCCTCAAAATCCCCACAAGCCTCTCCTTTTTTCTTTGTTAATAAAAAAGATGGAAAACTCAGACCATGCTAAGATTACTGATACCTTAACTCCCATACTGTGAAGAACGCCTATCCCTTACCCCTTATTTCAGACCTAGTTGATAAAGTAAAAGGATCCAAGATCTTCACTAAGATGGATGTCTGATGGGGGTATAATAATGTCCTCATCTGACCAGAAGACCGATGGAAAGCAGCATTCATCACCCCTTTCAGATTATTTGAATCAACAGTGATGTTCTTCGGGCTGTGCAATTCCCCTGCAACCTTTCAAGCCTTAATGGACAATATCTTTGCCAACTACATCACAGAGGGATGGTTAATCATATATATGGATGACCTATTGGTCCACTACCCCTCCCAGGTGTGATGTGATCTATGGGTATAGATCCAAGACACAAAGATATCGCCAAGTTCTAGCTGTCACTCAACAGCAGATAAAAGACTGATAGAAGTCCGGGATGGTTATGGTAAGTCCTATCAGTGGCCTTCACTTAAGGAGTAACCATTGAACCAAATACCACATAGATTAAATGTTTACCTAGGTAGTCCTACAAAGATAATACTACCTCAGTATAGTATGTAAGTACTATGGTAAGGTGAAAATGAGTGAAGCAATACATGTGAAACAGTATTGCTATAAGAGGACATATTGCCCATCAAAGGTTAAAGTTTGATATCATGGATATGGTTTGATAAACCCAATAAAGATGCTGGCATGTCCAGGCATCAGTGGCAAGACTGTGTCATTGGTGCAAGAATGACCAATGACCAATTCAGGGGGATAGTCCAAGGTGAAGTGTAGCAGTAAGCAATATAACCAGAATGATATCAGGAATAAAGATACCACACTCAGCGTCTGTCTGCCTAGTGGTCTGAACTTGGGGTAATCAAACAACAGTAGTGAATGCCATGCAGATCATGACACCAGGAACTACAAGACAAAAGAACCCAGAAGGTCCTACAAAGGATGATGAAACATGAATTATACCTCAAACTGGAGAATTGTACTTTTGATGCATCAAAAGTCAATTATCTAGGAATGATCCTATTGGAGGATGAATTGTCCATGGACCCTACCAAACTAAAGGCAATTGAAGAATGGCTCCCACCAACTACCGTCAAAGAAACCAGATCTTTCCTAGGCTTCTGCAATTTCTATTGAAAGTTCATCCCCAGATTCTCTGACATTTGTAAACCCCTAGTAAATCTTACCACAAAGAACCAACAATGGCAATGGACAGAAAAAGAAAATGATGCATTCCTTACCCTAAAGAAAGACTTCCTCAGTCGCCCCATATTATCTATTCCTGATCCAAAGAAACCCTTCTATGTTATAACAGACACCTCTTTAGGAGCTACTGAAGGAATCCTTATGCAGAAAGATGGGAATGGTGACCTTCACCCATACACATACTGATCATCTACCCTATCCCCAGCAGAATGGAATTATGACATATATGATAAGGAACTTCTAGGAGTTATCCATGCCCTAGAAGATTGGAGACATTATTTACGAGGAACAGAAAACCAAGTAATAATCCTAATGGATCATAAAAATCTACTATATTTCAAAGAACCCTGAAAGCTCACCAGACACCATGCTAGATGGCAGTTATTCCTTCAAGACTATGACCTCACCTTTCACCATGTACCAGGAAAGGACCTTTCTCCTGCTGATGCCTTATCTCGGAAGGATCTACCCCCTACCACCGAAGACAATACTGATCTTCTCCTACTCCCCAACAATCTCTTTATCAAAAAGATCAACTTAGCCCTCCAAGAGAAAATAACCACCTCTACCCCATCCGACCCACTAGTCCTGAAAGCCCTATAACACCTAGAAGATGGTGTAACTGCTCCTCTTCCCTGATCCTCACTAAAATACTGGACATTCACTGACAGCAAACTATACTATCAGAAATGACTTTACATTCCAGAACAATCCCGTCACCCTTTAGTACACTCCCTCCATCACTCCGTGACCAGCAGACATAGCAGTTAATACAAGACTATCCAAACCCTCTCTAAGGACTATTGGTGGCTGGGAATGTCTTTCATCATCTGCCGATTTATTGCTGGATGTCCCACCTGCCAATCTAATAAGGTACTCACCCATCCGACAATATCCCCTTTATCCCCTATTCCCACAACTTCCAGTCACCCGTTCCAACACATATCTATGGATTTGATCACAGACCTACCCTCTAGCAATGGCTTAGATAGCATTTTGGTTGTGGTCGACCATGGACTTACTCAGGGGGTAATTTTCATCCCGACCAACAAAATGGTGTCAGCTGAAGGAATAGCATCCCTTTTTCTACATCATGTATTCAAAAGATTTGGATTACATGACAAAGTAATCTCTGACCGAGGCCCTCAATTTGCTTCTGCATTTGCCAGAGAACTCGCCCGACTACTTGAATACAATGTAGTACTCTCCACTGCCTATCACCCACAAACTGATGGAGAAACTGAACACGTAAACCAGGAACTAGAAAACTACCTATGGATATATTGTTCCAACTTACCCAACAAATGAACAGATCTCCTCCCAATCGCTGAATTTCACCATAATGCCACTACCCACTCCGCAACCAAACAAACCCTGTTCTCCATCATGATGGGGTACAAACCATGATCCTATCCTCCCCTTGGAAAAACCTTCCTCTCTACAGCAGAAAACTGCCTGAAAATCTTAGAAAATGCCAGAGAAGAAGCCAAAGCCACCCTTACCTTATTCCAACAGAATATGATGAAGAAAACCCGATCAAACTTTAAACTGTGGAAAATAGGTGACAAAGTTTGGTTATCTAATAAAAACTTAAAAATCCCGTGTATCTCCTGAAAGCTTGCTTCCAGAAGAGAAGGACCCTTTGAAATCATCAAAGTTCTTTCCCCACTTACATACCAACTAAAGTTACCAACAACTTGGAAAGTTCATGATGTATTCCACACCTCTCTTCTTTTCCCATTTACCCAAATGGAAGAGTACAGAACTCCGTTTACCAAACCCCCCCCAATGGAGATAGATAACAAAGAAGAATATGAGATTGATCAGATTGTAGGTCACAGAGGACCTCCTGCCTGGTGACAATACCTTATCCACTGGAAAGGATATCCCTCTTCAGAAAATACTTGGGACAAAGAAAATAACTTCACCAATGCTGACAAAGTATTAAAAGAATATAAAAACCATCACTCTCTCTAAGAACTATGCATTCAAAACAACCCTCCAATTACACGCCCTTCTACAAGTTCTCTCTTAAACCCTTTACTCAGAAAAACTCCAAAAGCATTCAATAATTCTCCCACATTTCCATCTTTATCTCCAGATGATGTGTACACTTTGATCGAGCCCATATCAAAGAATACTCTTTCTATTGTCAAATCGACTATTGTCCCTATCACACTTCCCCCTGGTGATCCCTCACAGTGGCATACTCCAACCAAACCCACATTGATCCCCTTTATGCTAGCCGACCTTATCTTTACAATTCTATCATTCCCACCATCTTTCCTGTCAATATGAACGTTTATCTCACTTCTGTTTCAGACATTTATATTCTAGATACTTTACCTGTCTCCAAACAACGATGTCTCTATGCCCTCTTCCTCAACACTCCCACCACCCTCGAACATCTCCTCAATCACAATGATCTATGGTTCCCTTCCCCCCTCCTCACAACCATCTTCTCCTACAGAAGCCTTGCTGTGGTCAGGAATGTGGCAGCCACATCGCCCAACTTTCCCAACAATGCTACCAATGCCCTTGAAGAGTCTATCAAACATGTCCTGGATACCCTCCACCACCTTAACTTCAAAAGAACCATTGGCTCTCTCCCAGCCATCTCCCTGCTCAACTTCGTCGAACAGATGTTCCAGGAACAACCCCAGTTTATTCAACTCAGAGGATATCGCTCAGGAAGATATTATCGAAGTATCATCCGAGCTAGCACTGGGAATTTCTCTAATGCAATTATCTCGGCTAACCGGATCCCCCCACTCCCATGCCATGGCCCTAGTGGAAGGAATCCTAATTCCTGCTCATCACTTACTGGCTCATCTCCAGAATCATCTGATAAGGAACAAGGAACTCTCCCCGTGCCACCCCCCCTCCAAGATCGAATCACCAGTCCCCCTATCCCAGCTCAACAGTTGGCACCTTCAGTTCCTTATCCAGCACTTCACTGTCGGCAATGCAAAGGAACAGATCACACCATCACCTTTTGTAGGAACTATTCCTGCCCTTTCTGTCACCTCACCACCCCAGGACATGATCCTCACCATTGCCCAGAATGACCCCGCTCACCCGGGTCAGAGAACGAGGACAGATCTATGGCGTGAATTGGGGTTTCAGCCATATGACGGAGGTAATGTTACAATCTCTGATAGGGACTACCTTGGTCATCAGAAGGACTGCTTTTGCAGTATGTGCTGGCTATGGATGGGGAATGAGTATGATGTGGACAAGTTGGACCCTCCTCCTAAAGAGGAGCCTGCTTGGCCAACTGCTGACAAGTGGTGATAAGAAGTGGGTTGAAAGTTGTTTGGGTGGACCCCCTATTTTTCCTTTGATACCCAAAAGCTGAGTTCATCTTTCCACCTCAGTATTGGTGTTGCGGAACACAGGACATGAAGTCCAAGCCTCCGAGCGATAAGCTGATCAAAGGTACCTAGGTTGGGACCGAACCTTAGGCACACTGCCAGAATAGACTCTCTTGAGGTTATTGCCTCATGGAAGATGATGAGATGATAGTTCAGGGTCTGCCTGATGAAGACTCTCTTGAGGAAAGGTAAACCGTCCACCTTTCCAAGGTGCAGCATAAACTTCACATAAAGTTGCATAGAATTTAGCTAGAGAGCTAACTATAATACAAAGGCGCTTATATACTGAATGGGGATAGTGATGGGAACATACTTCCATAAGGAATGGCTTCCCGAATGGAAGTAAGGTTCACCCCCTTAGAAGTGAAGAATGGAAAGCATCCTAATAGATTGATCAAAATGGAAACATGCACTGCCTATGGAGAGAAAGGGAAGGGCAGTGCATGGGAACTCCTCCCTATTGGGAAGAAGCTCCAAACCTAATCTCTAAATAGGATACATGAGTTCATCAGAGAGAAGGGGGTAATACCTCATTGGGCAGATGCTGTGAGGAGAAGGTCGGGTGACGTGGTAACTGACCGGAATGCAAGGGGAACAAATATATCCTAAAGGAGAGATGGTCCCTTTTCAGGATCAAAAGGGGAATCTAAAGGAAAGGAAAAGGTCTGTCCACTCAGAGAAGGAACTCAGCTAATTCCTCCACATCCCAGGTGAACCACTCCAGATTCCCCAGTGGAACATTCTCCTGATTCTCTGGAAGTGGTGGGGAGGCATTCCAGAGGTTGAGAGAGTCTCCCCAGCTGAGTCCACTGGAGAGGTCTGCATCCAGATCCATCGGCTCCTCTAAAGAAGAAGAAAAAGATGGAGCATCTAACTCCTCAGGGTACGGGGTAGGAGGTCACCTCCATCATTCCGTAACATTACTGTCCTCCTCTGGGTAGATCGGATGATTCCATTCATCTATCAATCTATTCAACCCAGTGACTGCTTCTGACCAAGGGGCAGTCAGGAGAGGCATGTCCAGGGGACACCTCTCTACAGTGGGGGCAGGTGAAGAAGGGGCATCTCCAGTAGAGGAGGTGCTGTCCACCACATTCTGGGCTGGACTGTGGTAGGGAAGGGGTGGTGAGAGAGGGGCAGTGGAAAGGAGGGTGACCTGGGCTTCATCGAGAGCAAATTGGGCAGATGGTGAGGGGGCAATCTCAGGTGGAGGGGTGGGCATAGTCACACTGTGCACAGTGGAAAGCAGTGCTGATGTCATTATCCTCAGGGATATTCCTGGTAAGTGGGTGGAGGCCTCAATGGAGAGCGGGGGGAGAGGAGACCCTTTGTAGAGGGTTGTTTCTAGGTGGAGTAGTTGGGTCAGGGACAGGGATGGGGGGGTCGGTATTGTGTTGATAGGCTCTTGGCTGGGTATTGGATGGGTCCTCCAAGTCCAAGGGGTTTGATAGTGGTGGGGAGCAGGGTCTGTCAGGGATAGGAGGGATGAAGGGATTAGTATCCCCTCCATCATTGCTTGTTCTCTCTGTTGAGATTCAGGAGAGTAAAGGCAGTGCCGGACTAGAAGGTGCAGTTCCTCCACTATTTCCAAGGAGATGGAGAACCAACCCCCAGTTTCTTTTGACCCTTTCTCTGATATTTGGGGTGAGGGGGCCGACGAGTTCCCAGATGATGTTGTGAATGGTGAGGAGGGGGATTTCGTCCAGGACCCAGTGGAATCCTCCCTTGTGGAGGGCCTGTCTGATGAAGACTCTGAGATAGACCAGGTTTGAGGTGAGGATTGGTTGGGCGATGACTAAAAAGGGGCTGACATGTTCTCCTTTGGTGAAAGAGTGGTGGTGAGTGGAACGAATGTTCAAATACACCTCATAGGCATTTATAAGGGTGGTAAGGGGTCATACTAAAGGGGAATGACAGTGGTCAACGAGCCAGGTGACTACATAAGGGGAGTTTAAGAGGTTATGGTAAAGGTACCCTCTTTCCAACTGGGGTATAGATTTTAGGTTATATGCGTCTTTTGTTGTAGCAGTGATGATGGAGATGGTGGGTTCGGTATCTGGGATTCCATAAGGAGCAACAACTAGGTGGTTATAATTAATAGTAGTTCTTGGCATGCCAGTGGTAAGGACAGGAGTCGATTCTGCAGAAGCTCCAGTGTTCTCCGACATGGGAGTTTAGGAAGTGGACTCATTTCTCAGAGATTTTTATTTTCTTGCCATCATGGATGACTTCTTTTACTTCAGTGGGGATGAATTCAGTGTGCCAGCGGCTGTATTTTTTGTCCTGGAAAGTGGAATGGGTGGAGTAGACCATTGTGTCTACTTCTGAATATGGTGTGCCTTTTTATAGGTGGATAGTAGGTCATCCAAGTGGGTGAAGTTGGCTTCTGGTTCCCAGGTATTCTCAGAGTGAGGATAGCCCTTCCATTTCACCAGGAAGGAAAGATTACGAGATTCCCCCTTGTGGGATAAGATTTCTTCTATTTCGTATTCTGGTTCCTCATCTAACTCTATAATGGGATCTAGGGCGATGCTTCCGTATTCATCAGTTTCCGTAAAAGGGAACAGGAGGGAGGCATGGAAAATATTGTGAATTTCCAGTGGTCAGGCAATTGGAGTTTGAATGAGACATTGTTTATATTCCATAGGACCCTAAACGGGCCCTCCCTTTTTGGTAGAAGTTTTCATAATTCTCCTTTCATTTTTAGGTTTTTGGTGGAAAGCCAGACTGTTACGGAACGATGGAGGCGCTCCCCCACTCCGTATCCCAAGGCGCTAGACGCGCCATCTTTTTCTTTTTCTTCAGGACATTTTGTGGACTTGCAGGACGACTTCTCGAGCTCTCTAGCTTGGGGAGATTCTTTAGACGTCTGGTCAGCCTCACCCCCGCTACCAGATAACCAGGAGAACGTTCCACCCGGGAATGAGGATTGGTTTACCTGGGACGCTCAGGAGCTATACGATTATGTAAGAAGGCGTGAGAACATGTTTCCCTTCAACTCCGAATAGGAGTTTCTTTTTATTTATTTTCGCTGATCCATTTCGGATATCCTCGATCTATTCCACAGTTACTGTCAGTTACCTAACCACCCTTCCCGCTCCACACAGCATCCGCCGGCTTAGGTATTATCTCCCCTTTTACCCGATAGATCTCGTATA
>JBBPJU010001112.1:0-14024 GCA_038088875.1 Austroboletus festivus
ACTTACCATTCAATTGAGGAGAGTCTCGTAGGGTAATGAAAAACTGCGATCCATTGGTATCGGGTCCTCGATTAGCCATGCACAGCAATCTAGACCGGTTGTTCTATCAAGACCAAAAAGTCGTGATACGCAACAAGCTATGAACATACCCTTCCGAGTCGAGGGGCCGAGAAAGGTCTTCGTCAGGAAAGTGGCCCCCATAGATAGATTCCCCTCCGCTACCATTGTGTTTTGTGAAGTCTGTGGTGATCTTAAATACTGAAACCATGGCTGAATAGAGAAACAGACCTCCTCCTTGAATTATGAACCCATCAATAGACCGGTGTATGATACTATTTTTGTAGTACAGTGGACGCTCTGAGGCAGCCGATAACCCCCTTTCCCCTGTGCATAGCGCACGGAAGCTAGGGGCTCCTCAGTCTTTGCTCATCTCTTCAGATATGAACCACTAAAACGAACTTTTCTGAAGTCTTCGGGGTTGTATCATTGAATAGTTCAAAGATGACTCTGAAACAATAGTGAATATATTGCATACCAACTATACAAAAACCACACCTTCCGACCGGTTCAGAGCCAATGGAAAAGTCAAAGAAGACTCGCGGACGAGGCATAGAGGAAGAAACCGATTCTAGAGCGCGAGCCAAAGCCCACGCAAAGTTGGCATAATTATGTAATAACAAGTATTGGAGCCACGAGGACGAGAATTTCCTACACAGTGCTTCGGTGTTCATTGACCCGGGTAACACTAAGTAAGTGGTCACCTACATGGTTTATTTAATTTTTTGTCTTGTAATTCTTCTATTGAAGTCATTCCTCAGAGCATTCACGCCAATTCATCTAGTGGCCAACCACTTATTTAAACCTTCTCATATCGATAATCCACCTGGTACGAGTCAGGTCAGTTTGGATGCCTTCACCTTGCTTGTGAGGTGCTGCAAACGCTTAGCCACCTTTGCCATTTCCAGCAGGGACTCCCAATCAAGTCAACGTTTGTGTATGACATTGCTTGCATACTTCTCACACCTGGTTGCCCTTTTTCCGTTTGTTCCCCCATCCCATTGTAATACCCGTCAATGTCGCCCGGCATGAATCATTACAATGTCGTTGTCCTTGGTGGTGCGTATATCTGTCGTCTTGTGCGTTGGAGGCAAGCCATTATCTTCGATTCCAGCTGGTGGAGTGGGCAAGTCAGCTTTGACAGTGCGATTCGTACAGGATGTCTTCCTAGAAAATTATGACCCCACGATAGAAGGTGACTCATACTTTGGTTTATAAATCTTGAGTCTTTGTTCACAAGTGGTGTAGAAGCTTACAGACGCACAGTCGACGTCGATGGCGCCAGGGCTTCGGTGAGCTCGTGTGTGTTTTACCTCATAATTCCTGATCTACTATGGGAGTGATGCACTTATATTTATCATGCAGCTTGAAGTATTGGATACCGCGGGAGCTGAACAATTTACCGCGCTCAAAGAACTCTACATCAAGGTAGGAATCCATCTTCACTGATACTGGTAAGATGCTCATAGTCGATAGTCTGGCCAGGGCTTTGTTTTGGTTTTCAGGTATTATTCTTGATCTCGGTTTGACTCTATCGCTCATTTGTACGCAAGTCTTACTCAAGAAGCAAGTCTCCGTGAAGTGGATAATCTCCGCCAGCAGATCTATCGGGTGAAGGGTGGTAACACGGTAAATTACTCTTTCATTTTGTCTCTATATAAATTATTAAACCCGATACCGTAGACTGTTCCTATCGTCGTTGTCGGGACCAAGTTAGATTTAGTCGTTGAACGGGAAGTTTCCCGCAGCACGATTCAATCCCTAGTGGCACGCTGGGATATTCCATTCTACGAAACATCCGCGAAACGAAACTGGCACATAACAGATGTGTTTGAAGACCTTGTGAAACAAATGCTTGCGCAGTATCCCGACAATCCTTCCTCCAAGAAATCGGCCCGGTTTCGCAAGCCATGTACGGTTATGTGAGGTCGTGGCCCCAGATCAGGGTTGTATATCGTTCAAGACTTGCATGTTACAAAGCATCTGAGTATGCTTTTAGAAAACGTTGCCATGTACAATTTGTAACTGTTATACCCCAAGTGTACATATGGCGAGCTAGCTTGGATTACATGATCTTTGTTATATAATATGTTTGTATATATTTATCCGATTTTCTTTTTCTGTGGCTCTGTCTGGCTCGACTTGTACCGCAACATCGGTGTTCTTTCTGCACAACGTCAGCTTCGACAATTTTCTAGATTTATCTGCACAATGGTCCGTCGCGAATTTTGCTCCATTATATATAATAAAGTGTTAACTGGAATTTCAGAGTCATAGTAATGGTCACAACGGAGGCTATGGTGGCGGCTATGGTGGTGGATATAGCGGAGGATACAGCAATCACGGTGGTGGAAATTGGGGAGGGGGAGGATACGACGATCGAATGGGTAATTTGGGCGGGGGCCTGCGTTCTATTGATTGGTCCTCCCAGAAGTTAGAACGCTTCGAGAAGAATTTCTATGTAGAAGATAAACGGATCTCAGCTCTCAGTGAGCGAGAGGTCGAAGAGTTCAGGCGAAGCAAAGACATTAAGGTGAGGAGCAAGTTGGGTGGCTGGTGTGTCACTAGAATTTATTTCTTTTCAAGGTTCAAGGACGTGGCGTCCCGAGACCAGTGCGCGCATTCGATGAAGCTGGGTTCCCAGAGTATATCATGTCCTCCATTCGCGCTCAAGGCTTCACGGCGCCGACACCAATCCAATGTCAAGCTTGGCCAATGGCGTTAAGCGGTAGAGATGTGGTTGCAATTGCGCAGACTGGAAGTGGAAAAACGATTTCCTTCGCTCTCCCAGCCATGCTTCACATCAATGCGTGAGTACACACTTAGGTTATCTGACTTCTCATTTAATTCCTTAGTCAACCTTTGTTGGCTCCTGGCGATGGGCCTATCGCACTTGTTTTGGCACCCACTCGTGAACTTGCTGTACAAATTCAACAAGAGTGTACTAAGTTTGGGTGAGTAATACACCGTTAACCGTGGTTGACGAAATAAAAACTGTTGTAGGTCGAGTTCACGGATTCGCAATACTGCCATCTACGGAGGCGCCCCAAAAGGACCTCAGATTCGTGATTTGCAGCGTGGTGTTGAGATCGTGATTGCCACTCCAGGTCGTCTCATTGATATGCTTGAATCACAAAAGACGAACCTAAGGCGTGTTACATATCTGGTAATGGATGAGGCCGATCGCATGCTTGACATGGGTTTTGAGCCTCAGATCAGGAAGATTGTTTCCCAAATCCGTCCTGATCGTCAGACACTGATGTTCAGCGCAACCTGGCCAAAAGATGTGCAAAAGTTGGCAAATGTATTCGTTCACTTTTTATTATGTGGCAATCGTTACTAACGAGTTGTTTGCGCAGGATTTCTTGAAGGACATGATCCAAGTTAATATTGGTTCCATGGAGTTGACTGCCAATCACAACATCCAACAAATTGTTGAGGTCTGCAGCGACTTCGAAAAGCGGTCAAAGCTTATCAAGCATCTGGACCAAATCAGTTCTGAGAATGCCAAAGTTTTAATCTTCGTAGGGACAAAAAGGGTAGCCGACGACATCACAAAATATCTCAGACAAGATGGTTGGCCCGCCTTGGCAATACATGGGGACAAAGAACAGTGAGTGACGTTGCCACCTAGATTGAAACGAGTTCAACCCTTCTTAGGCGCGAGCGTGATTGGGTTCTTGGGGAATTCAAAGCAGGTCGTTCCCCGATTTTGATCGCCACGGATGTTGCTTCGCGTGGTCTAGGTACGTTTCTTCTCTTTCCGCAAGCGCTCCGACCGGGACTATCGCGCGAGTGGACGCGAGCAATTCGCAAGGTTTGGCAGTAATTTCGAATGCTTCTCTAACCGAGGGCATGGTCAAATTGCTAACGGGAGATTCTCCTTACCAACTTGCCGCTTGCGAGCATCACCCACAGGACATTGGCCTTGAAACGGGAATTGGCTCCTTAGCTGTCCTCTAGAGGTTGACCAGCTGTCTATTGTCCGCTGTTGATCCATGTTGGTTTGAATGGGCTTGCCCTACAACACGAACGAACACATGGCAGGTTTTGGGCACTAGATTCCGGTGATACTCCTCTTCGGCCGCTGCCTCGATGCGTCCGGTCCCTGTTTTCCTGGCTGCGATGTCTATCCCTGTGGTGTCGACCTGTGGCGGCTTCTGCCGCCGCGTCCTGTCCGCAGAAGCGCTTGTATTCTTTCCATTATTTATTTATTAATGTTGTGTGTGCTCCATGTCCATTCGATGGGTTTGCTGTTGCCGCCTTCTTCGCTGCTCCGCACCAATAATTTAATTCCCCACTCCTCACAAAGATGTGAAGGATGTTGGCTATGTCATCGTAAGTTCCTTATCATCTTTCTGTTGTTGCACTATTGACACGCCTCCAGAACTACGATTTTCCGAACAACTGTGAAGATTATATTCACCGGATTGGGCGTACAGGAGTGAGACCGCCTTAAATTTATCTTGTCTCTACCACTAACACAATTATAGCGTGCTGGTATGAAGGGCACGTCGTATACATATTTCACCACCGACAATTCCAAATCTGCTCGAGAATTGATTAGCATCTTGCGAGAAGCGAAGGCACACGTACCTCCTCAATTGGAAGAGATGGCGATGTACAGTGGGGGTGGCGGTCGAAGTACGTGTCGTTTAAACGACACTTGAATTTAAGCTCACTCGTGTTCATGTGTAGGCCGTTATGGTGGTGGCCGTGGGCGAGGCGGCGGCGGCGGCGGTGGTGGTGGCGGAGGTTCGCGGTATGGGGGTGGAGGACATGACAATCACGGTAGTAATGGGAGGGATCGATGGTGAAGAGCATCGTTATTCCTTCTTACATAGTATAGATCGTTGCTGCAGTGGTGTATACCATGTCCATTAGAGCTTGGTCTTGTTTGCTTAGTTACCTTTTGGCGATCAGTGTTTCAATGACACCCTTTAAACTATTACTATCAATTGTTCATATGCCCAATAACCATCTCCACCAAAATGAAGGTTGCGGTCACGAAAGCCACGACCATGAGCACGACGACGGAAACGTTGGTCCAAACGATAATCTGTTTCCTTATATCGACCGGCCCCACGTCATTGCACTAAATGGGACAGGACTAGGTTCTAACATCATTAAGCCTTGGCACAAGCGTATGGATGAAGAAGTGGTACGCGACTGGAAAGCTCCCTATGCTGTTCATCCGATTGAGATGATCGACCGTAGTATTTGGAATCTGACACAGACGAGCAATTGTGAGATTCCGTGCCCCATCGTACTCAAATGTGATCTTGAATGAGCCCTTCATGAAGAATTATTCGCGTTCCGTTTACTGGATCTGTCAAGCTGCGATCTCTCCTTCTGAAAGCCGGCCCTGGCGACCAAACCCCGCAGAAAATCGCCTTGGTGTGTAGATCTGGTCGTCTATGAGGTTTCCCCTGTCATGCTTATTGTAATAACGACATGATATTATCTACGCGCGGCTGCCATCCCTCTGGTTTTACTCAAAGTTCGCAAACGAGCCAAGCCTGGACTTTGACGACGTTTCCGACAGGATCCCAACACAGGAGTTTGAAGTCGCAATCGGTCGAGAGGTCGGCGAGTATGCGGTCAGGCATGTTTGCATATTATTCAAGTTGGGCCCGGAATCCCGCTGACATGTAGAATGTCCCGTAGGGCGACAAAATTTAGCAACGTAACCTCGGTAACCTTGTTTATCCCGTCAAATCAAGGAGCCGAATTGACGCGAGTGTACTATGTCGGATTCCTTGGACATTGGGCCCAAGTATGTCGATTCTTGCTACCAAATAGCATGAACTCATCCATTTCATGGTAACATAGCGGAAGAACAATCCCCTCATAACTGTATATGAGGCACAGGCCAACTTAGCAGACCACGAAAAGATTCAAGGAACCGAGGGTGCCTTCAGTACGCCACAAACGTGAGATGGTATCATTTCGCAGAATGTATTATGTTCCATGAGCAATGCAAGCGTAAATCAGCAAGACTGTACAGTAATGACAACAGATCGGAATAAAATAGGATGATACAGTATGCCTGGCATCTAGCCTGGATTCATACCTTGAAAAGTAGATCCCTCTGCATTGCGTTGCATAAAAGATTGCAGCATTTCGTAGTTCACAGTTCCACCCCCAGCATTGGACACTCCAGAACTTGTAGACCCGCTAGCATTTACATTTGCCTTTATATGGATATCATCAGCACAAATATCCTAAACTATTGTTAAGATACCCACATGGAGACCTGCGGGCATATTCACGGCGGTACTGTATGGATTAGAGGGTATGATCGTTCCGAGCGAGTTTAGATTTTGATTTGTGGTTACGTTAGACTGTTGGGTTTGTTGCAACTGCTGCCGTCGCATCTGTTCTTGTTGTCGCATCAGAAGAAGGCTTGTAATAAGCTGCTTCTGTTTTGCTGGTTCGAGGCCTTGCATGCGAGCAACAAGGGCCGGGGGGAGGTTCAAGCCACTCAAGCCACTCGATGGCGGAGGCTTCGCTTCCTCGGCTGATGGCTGAGCATCCAAAGTATTTCCGCTTCCAGGAAGATCAGGTAGGCCGTCGGGAAACATGGCCCCTCCGAAAAGCGTACCCCTTGGAAAAATAATGATGTTGTATGAAAATTTTCCTGATGGCAACCGCCATCCAGCATAAACATACTGCAAGCCCTAGTCAATAGAGCAGTAGAAGCGTACCGAAAAAAGTACATACGATACGGTGGTCAGTCATAAATTTATGAAGTGCATGAAACTTCTGTTCGTTTACATGCCCATCAGGAGCACCAGGGTTAGATCTGAAATGTATCAGATGTGTCCGAGATTTGTGGCGCGCGAGCCAAGACGGCAACTCCATGGTGTCTTTCAGGGGTTCTTTACAGGGATTTAAAGTCAATATCTTGGGCCAGGTATCTGTATGACTAGATTGCAATGCTGCTCAGGGCAATCTATCTGGAATGGCATTGCGAACGACGTACACGATGCCCGATGTAAAACTAAAGCCAGATACATGTATCTGGATCTCATTCCCCGCTTGACCACTGAGCTTGGCAGGGGAGGTCCAAGAGAACGTCACATGCCATGCGGGTGCTCGGGAGAGCTGGATATTCGTCGTGTTGGAATTAGGTGTTTCGTGAGACATTATTGCCGAAGATGGTGCAAAGCTTGGCGGCTGAATCCCTTTCTTCTCGATCGGTTTTTGCGTTTGCGAGGCTACCTCGGGACTCATAGTCGGGTGAGATTGTTTTTTATTAAGACCCGTTTGAGAGTCACTGCTGTTTGGAACGGATATCATGCCTCCACGGGACTGCCAGAATTGTGTCAAAATTTGCGAATCAAGTAGTGCGGGTTTATGCTCCTCTGTTGTAGTGCCCATGGGTGGCCGTTCATTCGATATACTTGGTATATTCGGCAGGTGAGACTGGGTGGACGGGCCTGCCTCTGCCGATCCAGAAAGAGCTGATCCAGCAGCTCCAACCTGCGTATCCGAGGCTTCTTTTACATGTAGCATCTTCTGATAATGTTGCTTAAGTAGCATTTTGATCTGGTCTTTGAAGTGGGCCTTTTGTGCTAGGTCTTTCTGCAGCATAGCCACAACCGCCACCTGTCCAGTATTTTGCGCGTTGGATATCTGTGACTCTATGGTAGCGATCTCTCTTTCTAATGCCTTGAGACGTTCCATCAACTGCCCAAACTTAAACGTTGTCGGAGTTACTACTTGCTCGAGGACCTCGGCATTGATAACTGGCATAGTGGGACCGGAAGGTGGTAATGGAGTGACAGTTGTCGATGTGGGTGCAGGGACAGAGGTTGCACCTTGCACAGGCTGAGCAGGAGACAAATGCTGGCCGGAAGGAGTCGTCGGTTGTGGCGGTTGGGCTTGCAAGGAAATCGGTTGTTGGGAACGTATGTTTTGTGGTATACGTGCAGAAGGAAGAGCAGGGGATGCGGAAGACGTTTTCGAGATGGGATCGGCAACAACTTTTTGTCGCTTCGGGTCTGGGCTCTGATCTTTGGGATTGATGAGAAACCTATGCGAGGCTCGAGAAGTGTTCATGCTCACCTGTCTTTTGTGGTGCAGGGAAGCCTGCTAATAGTAAAACATGCGGAGCCCTTACGGTGAACCATGGTGATTGAGCCCCCGAACCTGCTATCTGTCAGGGAAAAGTGAATGAGTGTACATACGGCAACGGAAAAGCAAGAAAACGAACCGAGGTTTGAAGGTCTTGGAATTGAGGTATGTTCCGAAGACTAATAAGGCTCAGATTGATCTTCCTCTGTCAGAATACTTGTACTGTTCACAATGAAAGAGTCCACAGGGATATAGCGCACCTTCTTAAGTTCTATGGGAATAGAATCCCAATTGACAGAATCTAAGTGATGTAGAGTGTTATATTGAGGTCTCTGGGCATTGTCGGGCGGAGACGCCGCAATGTGCAGGATGTGAAATATCAAAGATCGGCTCTCCTTCTGCGATTGGGTTGGTACATGATTTCCAGCAAAGTTAGAAGACATCATTAAGATGTCGAATAGCTTGCGAGGTATGAGTCAAAGCAGAATACTGTAGCAAGCGAGGTTATACCTCGATAGCAGCCACCAATCCTTCGAGTGCAGACAATCCCCGGCCACCTCCCGAGTTCGTGTGACCGATACCAAGCTTCGAGGGCTCTTCACGAAGTTCCTTGGAGATCTGAGAGAGTGGAGCAAAGAACCTCTTGGAGAGAAGAGGTTGTGGTCGGGTATCGGCTGCGCCATATGCGACAAATGCTAAACGAAACTACAGAAAGGTTGTCAGAGGTTATCCGGAGGATGGCACAAGAGGGTACCTGATGGGAAGGGTGCAGTTCGTTTAAACGCTTGAGGAGCGGATATACATACTCCATCAGAACGCGAGGCCATTCTAAGGCGAGATGAAGGGAGGCATCGGCGACACATGCGACGGCGATGAGGTCTCCGCTCAATTCTGGTCCTGTTGACATGGTGGTGGTCCACGAACGGCCTGAGCCGACTTGCTACAGGTCTCGTTCCGCCAAAATTGAATACTGCATCCGGGTGTCCTGGTGGGCTCGGTAATTGACGGATCCATTGTCTGGATTTTAAGTAAAGAAAGTTCACAGTGATATGGAGGTAAAATAGTGATGGTATGTAGATGTGTAGCTATAGCCATAGCAATGGAGTCGACTATCAACCGAGTTGGCTGATGTAGATCTGTGTCCGTACGCATGTGTAAACCAGAAACCAACCGTCCAAGCAACTACCGATTCACAAGATGATCAGCCATGCGCCCCCGACAAGACCAGCAAAGCTGGTTGCTGCAAAGCAGTACCATCCAGTCGCTATCGGCGTCGACAAGCGGCGGGCAGCACTGGCAGGCACCGTGTTGGTTCCGACCATTGATAGCCACTGAGTGTAGCCGAGAATAGTACCTGTGGTTGTTGGCTGCGGAAGCACGGTTTGAGGACCGGTTGGAGTGAATACACCCTGCTGCACGATGGTGTTGCCATTTGCGTCGGTCGTGGTGTGTTCGTATGGCGTTGGGCCGCCAGGTGTTGCCGGACCGGAGGTGGGTTGTTCTACTGGACCGAGCGGCGTCGTCGATGTGGTTAATATGGCAGTGGTCTGTGTCAACAACGAGTTGGACGTGGTAGCCGTCAACGGTGTAGTCGAGGCACCGCCGAGTGTTTGGCTGGAGTTTCATTGGCATGAAGTAAGATAGGACAGCGTTTCGATACTTACAGAATTAGGGTAGTTGGGAGTCCAGCAGCATTTTGGGTGACGACTTCAACGACTGTAACCCCAGCTCTGCGACAGATTAGCAAAGGAAAGTAGGGATATATTTTGACCTACACGTTGACTACCGTCTCTGTCTGTGCGTCTGCAAAGACAGACAGCAATAACGCAATCACTAAACAGTATAGGCTTTTCATCGTCCGGGATGGCAAGCACCTGCGTCAATGACGGTGGGCTCGCGAGGGTATGAGATGAGAGAAAGTTGGTAGCTCGTTGTCCTTAGTATAGCTCAGACCATCCGTTCGGCACACGCGGCAGATAACCCCTAATATAAAAATAAATTAAATGATTTTGTAATTATTATCCCTCTTTTTCTTTTTTGGACGATGATTGATCGATTTCGTCGTCCTCGGTCGCTGATCCTTGTCAGGCTTGTCCTTTCACGTTCATTCTCAGTTTCGGCTACATCACAAGCAAAGTCAAAGAAAATGCCTCCAAAAAAAGCTGCCACTCAGGAGAAAAAGGTTTTACTCGGTCGCCCAAGCAACAACCTCAAGGTTGGTATCGTCGGTGCGTTCTTTTTATACTCATGCATACCAGAAAATTCACGCCATAAATCGTATCAGGTCTCCCCAACGTCGGAAAGTCATCCTTCTTCAATGCACTCTCTAATACAGGTTGGTTCTCTTTCATATTTTTATACATCCCATTCAGCTCCTATAGACCTTGGGAAGGCTGCCAACTTCCCTTACGCGACGATAAATCCAGAGGAAGCGCGTATCCCAGTCCCCGATGTGCGGTTTGACTGGCTTTGCGATCTCTACAAGCCTGCCTCTCGCGTACCGGCTTTTCTCACTTGTATCGATATTGCTGGGCTTACAGCTGTGCGGGATTCATTGCACTATACCTATTCTCGTCTAATTCAAGGTCAGGGCGCGTCCACAGGTGCAGGACTAGGTAACGCCTTTTTATCGCACGTCCGTGCTGTGGACGGTATTTTCCAGGTGGTTCGAGCTTTTGATGATGCTGAAGTCATTCATGTCGAGGGCGATGTTAACCCCCTACGGGACATGGAAATTATTCAAACTGAACTCCGGTTGAAGGATATAGAATGGGTGGAGAAGCACTTGGAAGGTCTCAAGAGAACTGGACGGTCTCTCGGGAACACTAGCTTGGCCGATAAGGCAAAAAAGGAGGAGATCGTATGTTTCTTTTCCTAGCCATTCGCTTGTTCTCCCGCGGACTAAGTTCACAAGGCCGTAGTTGAAAAAGTCTTGAAGACCCTATCGGTTGATGGCAAGGATGTGCGTAAAAGTGACTGGACAAACAAAGAGGTACGCATACAAGAACTTCACGTTTTTGTTCCATCCTTCTTTGATGAAAAAGAGCTCTGCTCGAATAACCCAGCTCTTTGAGGCGGGAGTAACGCCCCATATTCCTATGAAATGTCGTTTGATCTGAAATCCTCGATTTATGCCCCCATTCACTTGCATGTATGGTCTGGCGTATGCTGATGTCCCTCTCTTTAGGTGATTGTCTGTTTTGTCATGCATCGAGGTCCGCTCTACGAGTGGTGTACCACATGAACTTACTGTTTCCACCTACACTTCACCACACTCACTACCGTTCAGAACTGATCACGGCTCTTAGATCGAAGTTGTCAACAGTCTCTCTCTCTTGACCGCGAAACCTGTCACTTATCTCGTCAATCTGAGTGAAGTAGATTACACTCGGAAAAAGAACAAATGGTGCGTTATACATACAATTTGTAAGTTTTTTTTTTTCTGACGCTTCGTAGGTTACCGAAGATCAAGGCATGGATCGATACCAACAATCCTGGTGATCCTTTGATACCGTTTTCTGTTGCATTAGAGGAACGCCTCTCTGCACTTGACGAGGAGGAAAAGGTGGCTGCTCAGAAAGAGGGGGCTCAGAGCGTTTTGGGTAAAATCACTCAATCAGGTTACTCATCGCTTGATGTGAGTGATCTCGTGCGCCAGTTCCAGGAGACTAATGCTGGCGATCTGTACACTTAGCTAATCCGCTACTTTACTTGCGGGCCTGATGAGGTCAGGGCATGGACTATCCGACGAGGTACGAAAGCACCCCAGGCAGCCGGTGTTATTCAGTATGTTGTCTACACCAAGATATCATTACATCCTTAACCATCAGCCCAGCTCCGATTTCGAGAACAAATTCGTCTGCGGGGAAATCATGTCTTATGATGACCTTAAGGAGCATGGCAGCGAGGCCGCTGTCAAAGCTGCGGGCAAATTGCGACAGCAAGGCAAACCTTATGAGAGTAGGTGTTTTTTTGGCGTTTTACTTCGTTGATCTGACACTAAATTACTAGTGGCTGACGGAGATATCGCTTACTGGAAATGCGGGGCATGAGATATTGAGGAGCAAATAACAGAAGGAACCGGGGTGTATGCTATGGATGTTTAGTATGCTAGAGGTTTTTTCGTGTAATTCGGAATGATATGACACTCCTAGAACTAGATGCGTTCAAACTTTTGAACTAACTACGTGCCTTATCTTGCACGTCTATAAGACTTGTGGAGAAGTCGGCACAAATTCTGAGTTGAACACCAAAAAGTCCACCTCAAGATGCTGTATTCTGCAGGAACTATGTATGTTTTGCAGCCGACCGTCGATCTCGGCCAGACTGCTACATTGCTACACTTAAAACGTCCCTATCGAAATGTGCAAGAGGTTCGTCTCGTGTCGTTCTAGTTCACTATTCTTCGGTATTGCCTTGTTCGCTCAAGACATCTTCATCCCCCGTCCAGGTTGCCATTGACTTCAGGTTTTGGGTCATAAATGATCGACTCTAGATGGGCAAGAGCGGCCTGCAGAGATGCTAGTATGGTGCGTAACGGTTGTTGTTGACGAAATCACTGCGCACCCGCCCGACTTCACTCAACTCCTCTTCTTCATCTCCGGTGAAAGTATCGAACGGACTGTCACCAGAGACGAAATCATCGTCAATCTCGTCGTCTTCTGACACATTTGGATCCGGGTGCAAAGATGCACACAGAGACATCGCCTCGAAGATGGGTTCCACTGTGAAATGGGGGGTCACCAGCAGGCTCGTGGAAGTGAGTGACAGTAGGACGTACGTGAAAGCGGGTTTTGTGGTACGATCGTCAATTCTCGCATACCTGACTCTTCTTCGTCTGCTTCATCGGGATTGTTTGTCTCGTCCAACTGACAGTATATCGATGGCCTGTCTCCGCGCGATATCGCGTGAAGTGTGATTGTGGGGTACGCAACCTGCAAGCCACGACCGGTGGAAGACATGAACACGAGCGCACTGAATCCATTTTGAACGAGGGATCGTTTACCGAAGCGATCGGCGTACCTCTCAATGATATATAGCACGCCATCAGCGGTATCCTCTAGAGTAAAGCCATTGAGAGGAGGATCGAGAGTTACTGAGACGTTCTCCTTGTGATGGAGGACAGAAGGGATGTTGGTGAATGATGGTGGCGTCGATGCAACAATATTTCTGTGCTCTTCTGGAGAAACGAATTCGGGGAGGACAGTAATAACATCAAGCGACTGGGGAGGCATGATTAATTAATTTTTTTGCGAGTGCCGAGTGAGAGGTGGACAAGTGCCACACATATCCCATACTTGTCATTGCACAGCATTGAATGCGATAACTACAGGCAGTGCAACCCAACTCTTTCACGATACCCCACCATGTCTGCGCCTCAGGATCCTCAAACCGCAGCTCTTCTGGGCCATGTTGCAAACCAGATGCAACTCGATGTCGCATTTCTAGAATCCCAAGACTATCTATCCCCTCAAGACGCGGCCACCATGAAGGAGATCATCGGGCGTCTCCCGGTGCAGGCTACACTCTCTGTCACTACCACGACGACGCAAGTGAGAGCTGTTCCCCCCGCTCCGAGACAAGTAGCAGCGACGCCATCCAGAGGTGCAACTGTATATGCTCGCGCTATCTGGAGTTACAATGAAGATGGCGCTGTACGAACATCTTGTGATCTCTAGAGTGTGTTATTGACTGTTTCTCACGAGGCAGGAGGCGAATGACCTGTCCTTTGCTGCGGGTGAGACGATTGAAATCATTTCGGAGAAGAACGAGGATTGGTGGCTTGGAAAGGCACGTGGCAAGGAGGGACTCTTCCCCTCCAATCATGTGGAGAAGGTCGAATCTACTGCAGCACTCGCACTCGCACCCGCACCCCCACCCGCACTAGC
>JBBPJU010001113.1:0-14024 GCA_038088875.1 Austroboletus festivus
CTGCCTAAATCTGCCAGGTATCCGGGGAGGCGGGTGATCCTGTTGCGTGAAATGCACAAAACCTAAAAACAGTATGGTTTGAAACCCATCAACAAATAGGTACGAAGAACACACGTGAAGTTTTGATAGCGACCCGGGCTGAGTTGGTAACCGTTTAATTTTGTTCCTACTAATGTCTAGGATTTCTAGAGAGGGAATTAGAGTCAACTGTATACACGTTAAGTGCTAGCAAGAGCAACATGAGACGGGGAAGAACACACGACATCTGGAAAGACAGAAAAGTTGTTGTTCTTGAGGTTGAGATAACGTAGACGTGACAAAAGTGCAAACGCTGTTGGAAGCGTTGCAAGGCGGTTGTAACCGAGGGCAATCCTAGTGCATGGCAGGCCGTTGCTTAGCGCGCGTTGTAAGCGTGTCGCAGTAAAAGAGCAGACCTTGTGATTGGAATGTGTTCTATGGAAAACTCGTTCCTACCGGCGGTGGCTAGACGCTCGGCACCATCTTCGCCGACATCAGTAAGATTCTTGTGAGTGAAATCCAATGTTGCTCCGTTGTCTGGGGAGTTAGCCAGGGCTGCTGCGACATGTTGCTCAGTTAATGAAACGGAAGGCGAAGGTGATATATCGCCACTTGGTTTAGTGCTCGGGAACGGAGACGTGTGGGCACCAACACGATCAACGTCCGACGAGGACATGGGAGGAGGAGGAAAGAAAGGAGTAAGATGGCGTTAGCGGTGGACTGCTGTCGACGTCGAACGGTCGGAAGGGACGAAATATGTTTCCAGCAGTCCACGGCTGAATTGGCAGTTGACCTCAACTCGGTTGCGACCGGTGCTTGAAAAAGCTATGTATACATACACACGCGTAAGTACTAAAATCTACCTGTTCAACTCTGACGCTGTCTTGAGCCGTCCCTATGACACTAAACCTGACACACATCAGCACCCCATCAGGAACGCCGCTAAATTCGTCCGTTCATATCGAGCCGTCAGGCAAAGCGTTGGATTTCATCTAAAACCACGTTGACACAGAGAAGCTCACATCCTCGCTCCGCATGGCGTGCCACCATCCCGGTGGAAAGAACAAGAGGTCCCCTGGATTTAGCGTCGCACAATACGCCTCCTGAGGCACCGTATCCCAAAACAAAGGAAAAGCGGTCTGGGACGCTCCCATTCCTGCTGTCGTCGGGAACACGTCCACCTGGGAAGTATTACTCAATAGTGGGCTGATCGTGTTGGCTGCGGGGTTGTGGGATCTATCAGTATGAGGCTGAGGCGGATACATGGCTGCCGCCACATGAGGTGGTGCCAGCCAAACGGTCTTACGACCGACCACCTGTACTTCAGCGTGGGAAATTAAGTCCCCGAGGTAGCAAATGCCCACGTGAGCTTACCATAGCAATTAAAGAACGGATCCTGTTAAACGAGCCTACGCTGACTCTTGGCTGGACGAGTGAATTACGTGTCCACGTACCGTATGAGCGGGCGAGACTGTTCCCTTGGGGCCAAGCCATGCATTCAATATGATGTCGGGCGGTGGCTCATAGGCTGGGCAATCTGGCGAATCAAGGCAGGCGTAGACGAGGTCCGGCAGAATGATATCTTGCCGCAATCGGGGAAACTGCCTGAGCAGATCGTGTTGGGCTAAGTAGAGTGTATGATGATGGTGATATGCAGGGTTCGCTGATGGGTCCAGGGAAGCAAGGAACTCCTCCCAGCTGATTAACCTCTGAGACCAGTCGTCGGCCCGGTAGTCATCTCCGACCTCTACAGGAACCACTCGACCGGGGCCAGTCACTGACAATAGGTATGAGAGGGATGCCCATTGATGTGGCCGATGCATCGCTGGCCAATCACTGGCGTATCCACGCACGACAAACGGAGATCGACTCCACTGCTTCTGGGCACCGGCGATAGATGGAAGTGCTTCCAGAGCGCATATAATGTTTTTGCAGGTAGGTAGAGGTTGTGAGACGTGCGGCACTGGTTTAGCAATGAACACAGCGTCGCTAGGTCTACACCAAGGTATGTAAGACTGCAGCTGTTTGATTACGTCGTGCACGATGTAATCGCGTCGCTCGTCGTTTGCAGCAGCCCCTGCGATGATAATGGTATGATCCAGTGTCGCGATACATTCCCTGACAGTCCCCTCTTGTAGACCAGGTATGGATGCGCGGCCGAGTGTCTTGATGATAGAGGCGTCGATGTACAGCATGCGCCAATAAGACGTCGTGGAACAAGGCATTCTCTTGTGTGCGATATTGATGAACGCGTCCATCGGTGCGATGAGGTGGGTAGACATAGAACTTGCACCCAGTAATTGGCGCACAGCGGCGTGGAATTCGGAATTGACATCTGATTGGTCTAGCAGAACGAGGGTAGCATAGTCCAACAGCCGGTCCACAAAGTCTAGGGATTCATTCATGCTCCTTGAAGATAGAAAAACTGCCACGTGCGGGATAGTAAGCGTGACATGTGACATATGTGTGACAAGATGTATTTCTGGGTCACGCGGGGACGAAGATAAAAAGGACAACAGCGAAGGAACGACCGTGAGAAAGTTCCCCAGACGATCATTTTACTCCCAAAGTAACCCATTTCTGCTTCCGGCCCGCCCACCCGGCGTAGCCTGTATTCCTTTTTTAGACATGACATCCCGGTGTGTCACATTATCCCCTTCCGCTATTGGTGTGCTCATTCCACCCGTGCACCAGCTTGGATCGCCTCCTCCTCCTCCTCGACACCGGATCTTCACTTTCCGTGAGGAATACTGCAGCAAAACAACTCGCCCAGCTCGCCGCGAGAAGTCTCATCAGCGATGTTCCCACCGAAGACGACTTCAAGTCGAACCGTCAACACGCGTCCATCGGCGATACATCGGCATGGTCCGAGCTCTTGGCTGTCGTCGCTCGCGTGGGTGTTTCTGTGTCTTTTCCTTCATTGCGCGTCTCACACCTCTATCGCCTAGATATTACCATTCTTACATTCGAAGAGTCACGAAACTAGATCCGCGGCTTCCAACGCCCTCTCACAAATATTTATGCTCGTACCTGTTTGGCGGCCTCAATCAGATGACGTCAAGCCCCCAATGGACTTTCCGATGACCCCTCCTGATTTCCCGCCCTTTTCCGTTCAGGAACTCATGCAGAAAGGCGTTCTTCTTCTTGCCTCCTCTGGGAAAGAGTTTGCGAAGCCTGCTGGTATTCTTGCCAACTCTGCAGAAGTGAAACGTGCCCGTAAGGAAGCTATGGGCCGTCTCGGCCTTGATTTCCTCGATAGCGTAGGGGGAGCTGACGACATGGATATTGACAAGGAGCTTGCAATTGAAGCGGAAGTTGATACCGCGAGCGAAGCTGATTTGCACGTCAATAAAGAAGATCCTCCGTCATCTGCCTCTCCCATGGAAGTCGACTTCAGCCTCAGGAGAGAACGTTCTCCACCCGCTCGATCCCATTCCAGTACCCCTGTTGTGCCTTCACCCATCACTCCAGCTACTCCAGCGACGGAAGCCGATAATCTGAGTGGCCTCTCGGCTCGCGAGCGCAATCGACTAAAGCGGAAGCGAAAGGTAGGAAGCTCTGCGTTTGTCACTGCTCCGCCTCCGCCTCCTTCTAGTGCGGGTGCGCGCTACAGCACTACCGCGGCTGGACCATCTAATAAGTAGGTCAAAAATCCTCCTTTTTAATCTTGTTAATTGTTTTGCAGAGCACGTCTTGTTACTGCAGAAACGCACGAACCACCAAAGTCCCGCCTGGAGAGTCCTAATCCTAATCCTCCTGTCAAAGGTTCCCCCATAGAGAAGGTTGTTATTGATCCTTCGAAAGGCGGCGCTGTTTCTCCAAAGTCTCCTCAACAGTCTAATGCTCTCGAAGTCACTCAAGGGTCATGGGTATGGGGCGGGATTGTCAGTCTCCTTGAAGTTGATCTTTTCTCGCCTACATGGGAAGTCCGTCACGGAGCAGCAATGGCATTGCGAGAATTGCTCAAAACACAAGGCGCATCCGGCGGAATGAAAGGTTTATCCTTCTTGATTTACCCCATTGCTTTGTTGATCGTCACATATAGATGGTGTTTCCTCGGAAGAGAATGCGCGGGCACACGAGGAATGGTGTAATCACTTGGCAGCAAAGCTTCTCTGTGTTTTCATACTCGATCGATTTGGAGACTTTGTTTCTGATCAGGTGCGTGACAGCAAGCTCTATTTACTGCATCGTACGCTTAAACTATCCCAGGTTGTTGCACCTGTCCGTGAAACGGTCTCCCAGACTCTCGCCTCTCTTCTATTACACATGCCCTTTCGTTCCGTTGGCCATGTACACTCCATCCTTCTCCAAATGATAAGGCAAGAGTTCACCCTCCCATCCAAGGCCAAAGGTGGGAGGAAGGATGATCGAAACCATGTCTGGGAGGTGCGCCATGCAGGTCTCCTAGGGATCAAGTATGAAGTGGCGGTCCGAAGTGATCTGTTTGATACCCATAAAGACGAAGGATCAGGTGGTCCGGGACAAGCAATCCTGACAGGGGTAGTGGACGCCGCTGTGCTAGGGTATGGTTTTCCCAAGGAGATGATCTGGGTGATTAATCCTTCTCAGGCTCAGCGACCGTGATGATGACGTTCGTGCAGTTGCTGCTACATGTTTGCTACCCGTGGCAAGTCACCTTGTCGAGCGGCTGCCTGGTTCACTTGATCGAGTTTTGGCTGTGCTATGGACTTGCCTGCGGGACATGAGGGATGATTTGAGTTCCAGTGTTGGTGCTGTCATGGATCTACTAGGTACGTGTAACTTAGTTAAGGAGGGGGTTTTTTTTTTCAACTATTCATTTGTTGGTAGGTAAATTGGTTACATACAGCAAAGTTATCGAGATCTTGGGCGATTCAAAGTTGTCGTGAGTATTAAGATGCTTTTGAAGCTCTTTGCTAACGTGTCGGTGGTCCGGTTAGCCTTCCACTGTCAGACCTTGCGCCTACATTATTTCCGTTCTTCCGACATACAATCCCGAATGTCCGTCTCGCTGTTGTGAAGACATTGTCGTCTTTCATGACCGTATCATTACTCTCTCCGGACTGGATAACCGCTCCGTTCTTGCGACTGCTTTTTCAGAATCTTATTGTTGAAGAGCGCCCCGATATAAGAGCTGCATCGCTTGCTAGTTGGCGAACCGCGCTCGAAGTTATCTCAAGTGTCCCCGGCCTGATCAAGAGGACGGTGAAACAACAAACGGTACTTGATTGGTATGCAGTCTTGATGACGCCGCTTGGCGTTCCAATCGACACGTCGACATTCCATCACCCCACGTTTGCGGAAGACGGGACCGATGTGTCTCCAGAGAGACACAACGTTGACAAGAACATGCTCACCCAAGATCTGTCTCTCGTCTCTTCGGAACTTATATTACAAGCCCGAACCGCGTCAGCGACTGCTCTCGCTTTCCTTATCGTATACTGGCCATCGAAAGTATGCGGCCATTTATGCCTTGTGGTTCCATAACTAAATCAAACGCCAGTCTGTTGAAGAACTTTTCCAGCCCATTCTTCTGCATTATGTGGATTCAACGAGCATGCTTCAAAAGTTTTTGGCTGCTATCATAGCCGAGGAATGGGCACATACATACGACACATTGTCGCCACCTGGCCCGATCCTGGACAATTTCCCCCTCGCTAATGAAATTAGCGCAAGAGCACTTGCTTTTCTTCAAGGGCCACCTCCAACGGCGTATCACGAAATGGCATTTACTCTCCACCGTATACATGCCGAGTGCTATTCGCTACTGCACTGTTTTTCAAGCGACTGCAAAATTCCCATTTCACTCATTCCTCACCTTGGAAACGAAATCGACATTACGGGGACAAGGGCCGATTGTTTCACTATCGACACTGCACATGAGGCTATAGGTACCATGTACGCAAAGTTAAAGGAGAGTCTCGGCAGGACCAAAAAGCGCGAGCTAGGTATTATTGCTGAGAAAAGACGCAGAGTCGTGCAAAGTATCGACCATTATGCCGAGGTGAAGGCTCAGCATGATACTCGTATTTCGGCCGCATTTGCAGCAGCTTTCGTGTCGTTCAGAAGCACCCCAGACAAGGTGAGCCCTGTGGTCAAGGGGATCATGAATGGCATCAAGGTGGGTTCGAGGCTCCGTCCTTGTGTAGTCGCTTAAAGATGAATAGAACGAGCACAATCTGGATCTTCAAAGACGTTCCGCGGCAGCTGTTGCTAATTTTATCGAGTTCTGCGTCCAGCATAACATTAACCAACCTCCAGATAAGATTGTGAAGAACCTCTGCACATTCCTCTGCCAAGATGTGGAGCAAACACCAACATTTGCATATTCACGGACGATTTATAAGGGCATTCTTACACTACAGACATGGTCAAAAATGGCACCGACCAAGGGGGGGAAGGAGGCGCAGGACAAGGAAGGCCCGGTAAGGTCAGAAGATGAAGCTGCGAAAGCGAAGCTCTCTAGGAGGGGGGCCGGTCTTGCGTTCGATCGCTTATCGACGAAGTTTGGGCCACGCCTTCTTGAAGCTATCCCTAAGATGTGGCCATCTATGGTTGGCGGTTTATTGAGTGCGTGTAGTGTGGGTACGACCAAACTGTTTTCCGTGGTCGCACTAAGTCTCATCACCATATCTTGAATAGAAAGTCCTCAAGAAGCAGATGTATTCATGGAAAAGCAATGCGGCCAGGACGTCATCGACTCTTTGAGTGTTCTCGAGGCTGTTTCACCCTCATTAGACCCTGCGTTATGGCCCAAGCTTGCTGAGCTATTCCCGCCCATTGCAATTGCTCTTCGGAGCAAGTTCGCAATTATTCGGCAATCGGCTGCGCGATGCTTCGCAACCATCTGCGAAGTTATGATCGCAGAAGCTATGCGCTTTGTAATAGAACACGTTGTCCCCTTGATTGGAGATGCCATCGTACTTTCGAACAGACAAGGGGCTGCTGAAGCTATTTATCGTGCGTGTGCCTATTTGGCTACTATCGTTCGCGAAATATATATACTCACCGCGTTATGTTAGACATTGTACAGAAGCTCGATATTAAGGCACTTCCTTACGTCATTTTTCTCATCGTTCCGGTACTCGGAAGAATGAGCGATTCAGACGACGATATCCGATCAATGGCAACAAATACATTTGCGTCGTTAGTAAAGATGGTTCCTCTAGAGGTAAATATTCTTTGTTGGGAAACTGTCCGTCTTCAACCGATGCATATAGGCTGGTTTACCGGAACCGCCCAACTTCCCCGAGGAGCTGCTAAAGCGCCGACAAGAGGAAAGGCAATTTCTGACGCAACTGCTTGACGGGAGCAAAGTCGAACCGTACGTAATTTCTGTCAAGATCAACGCAGAGCTACGCAAGTATCAACAAGAGGGTGTAAATTGGCTTGCCTTCCTCGCAAAGTATCAATTGCATGGTATTCTTTGCGATGGTGAGCAAATTTCGCCATTTACACAAGTCGAGCTTGACAACCTGATTGTTGTATTGCAGATATGGGCCTTGGGAAAACACTCCAGTCGATTTGCATATTGGCAAGTAAACATGCCGAACGTGCTGAGAAATACGAAAAAACACAATCTGCTGATTCAGTTCATCTACCTTCGTTAATTGTCTGCCCACCAACACTTACTGGCCACTGGTATTACGAGGTCTTGAAGTATGCTGAAAACCTTCGACCCATTCTTTACACTGGTAGTTCCAAAGAGCGATCAAAGCTTCTGCCCAAGCTCCCCGCCATGGACATTGTAATTACCTCATACGAAGTTGTTCGCAACGACATTGGAAGCTTGGAAGATGTCAACTGGCTCTACTGCATTCTTGACGAAGGGCATGTCATCAAGAACGCGAAAACGAAGTTGACCAAGGCAGTTAAAGCTATTCAGGCACAGCACCGACTAATCCTCTCGGGAACCCCGATCCAAAATAACGTGCTCGAGCTCTGGAGCTTGTTTGATTTCTTGATGCCCGGATTCCTTGGCACGGAGACTTCGTTCAATGAGCGGTTTAGCAAACCTATTCTTTCCGGTCGGGATGGGAAAGCGAAGACAGGGGAAGCTGGCAAGTCGCTCAGGATTGACCTTTTGCATACGACTGAGGCTGAGTGTCCTTTTAGCTGCTTTGGCACTAGAAGCATTACATAAACAGGTTCTACCTTTCTTGCTTCGTCGCTTAAAAGAAGACGTGTTGAATGACCTACCACCAAAAATCATTCAAGATTACTACTGTGAACTTTCGGAAGTGCAGAAACTCCTCTACGACGATTTCTCAAAGTCAGAAGTAAAAGCAGAGGTTGAGGGTGTAATCCAATTGGCGACTTCAGAGAAACCCGAAAAGGACGGTGTACAACAACACGTCTTCCGGTCGTTGCAATACCTGCGCAAACTCTGCAATCATCCCTCGCTTGTTCTGAAGATTAACAGCGATGCGGTCGCCGCGGCTCTAGCCAAAGTTGGATGTAGTGTTGAAAATCTTAGCGACATCCAGCACGCACCAAAGCTACAAGCACTGCGGTAGGCCACTTAATACTTCTTCGAAACTTACTCATCTGCGTCCCCAGCCAACTGTTGAGCGACTGTGGTATCGGGGGTGTGTCCTCGATCAGCACCGAAGGAGGCAAAACCGAATTTGGCGAAGGAATATCGGAATCACCGAGTGGGGCATTCTCGCAACATCGCGCCCTCATCTTTTGTCAAATGAAACAAATGCTTGACATCATTGAAAATGACTTGTTCAAGCAGCATATGCCTTCCGTCACGTATATGCGCCTCGATGGTGGAACGGATCCAAACAAGCGTCACGCGATTGTTCAAACATTCAACTCGGACCCAAGTATTGACTGCCTCCTACTGACTACGCATGTCGGAGGGCTGGGGCTTACCTTGACAGGAGCTGACACTGTCATCTTCGTGGAGCATGACTGGAATCCGATGAAAGATCTACAGGCCATGGACCGAGCTCATCGCATCGGTCAAAAGAAGGTCGTCAATGTCTATCGACTGGTTACCAAAGGAACCCTCGAAGAGAAAATTATGGGGTAATGTGTTATGCTCTTGATGTTGATCTCGGCTTATCTTGTGTGCAGATTGCAACGATTCAAGCTTAACATTGCACATACTGTTGTTACACAACAAAATGCCGGCCTTTCATCCATGGACACCGACCTCGTTCTTGATCTCTTTAGACGGACGTCAGAGGAGGATGCAGCTGCGGCAGCAAAAAAGAAGGCAAAAGAAACGCCTGGACCTGTCAGTCAGAAGAATCTCTTACAAGGACTTGAAGACCTTCCAGCGGAAGACGAGTACGAAAGTTTAGATCTCTCGAGTTTCATGGGTTCCTTGGGGATGTAATGAAGCCACCCCCACCTCCGTCGATCATTTCATGTGAACATTTTTTGATTGTTGTTTCTAGTGAATCTGCAGTACGACCCGCATATGTTGCATTTACAATAAACTGTAACGATACATTCTGATAATGTATAACGTAGACCTCATCTTCGTAGAAATTCTTGCGCACCGTGTAATGGAACTTACAGTAACTGCCATTTAAATTCAATATTGAGCTTGATCAGTTCCTGTTTCACTCCTTCCATACCTTCATTCAAGTTGGTAAACTCGCTTTCATGGCCGCAACCTCTGGCATCGGAGTATCCGAAGAACTAACGCAAGCGTTTTCTGCTGCTGCAGAGACGAAGGACATTCGATTCATCAAGGTCGGTATTCAGAACGGTGCGAAGTCGTCCCCATCCATCCATTGTGGGCGAGCCTCACCTGGTCGGACTTACCGCTAGAGTCACTTGTTCCAATCACATCGATCAACGTTTCTGGATCTCTGGATGAAGATCTTATCCTCCTCCAAGATCATTTGGAGGACAACATCCCATGCTACGTGCTCGCCCGGTTGGACAACCCATCGGAATGGCTGATCATTAGCTATGTCCCCGATGGGGCGCAGGTCAGACAAAAGGTAGCTTTCCTCGTCTAGGTCGATATCGCAAGTCACTCAATAACCTGGTCATACCGCCATGGTTCCTAGATGCTCTACGCTTCGACCCGCAATGCACTCACGAAATCCCTCGGATCGACAGTATTCACAGAAAGCCTATTTGTGACAGTCAAGTTGGACATCACGCCGGATGCGTATGCCGCTCACAAACGACACCAGGCCGCACCGAAACCGTTGAGTGCGAGAGAGCAAGAGATGGCTGACATCAAAGCGGTCGAAAGGGAGGCAGGCATCATTTATGAGGGTAGCAGAGCCAGACAGAACCACCTCGGAAACCGAAAGGTAGCATACACATGGCTCGAGGATGCCCAAGAAGCAGTAGGAGACCTGCGTACTGGAGAGGGTAGCCGCCTGGTGATTCTGGTTAGCTTTCACGACTGGTCATGATCTGCTTACACTCAATCGCTTTGATGTTAGCAAATAAATGAATCGGAACAGATCGTGTTGGGCAACAGTGTACCAATCGAAGACGTTGATGTGCTGTCTGCGAGCATTCCTCCCTCGGAACCTTGTATGTGTTGATGGCTGTTCCTTGTATGGAGGAAAGATTGATGGTTTTGTAGCGTACTGCTTGTTTGCCTGGCAAGATGCTTCCCCTAATAGGCGTGACATCGGTCAGTAGGACATTCTTGTGCTGCGCGACCGACACTGATGTCATGATTCGGAGATAGCATTCATCTATTCCTGTCCGAGTGCTTCGCCAATCAGGTCGCGGATGGTCTATTCGACAGGTGCCCTAGACATCTTTGGACAAGTGAAAAATATTTTGGGCGAGGAGCATGGATTCAGGATTGCGCCCAGAAAGATAGAGACGTCTGATCCCGGGGAACTTACGGCGGTCTTCCTTAGAGAAGAACTTGCCATCGGAAATGGAACCAACGGTGGGAATAATGATGCTTTGGCACGGCCGCCGCTTTCGAATACCTCGTTTGCCAGACCGAAAGGACCAGCGAGGAGACGCTGAAGAATGTGTATAATATTGGCGTGCTTTACTGAGGGTGTATTATTATCCGTGTGTTCCTTTCTATCATGTTAAGCGGGCTCGAAGAGGTCATCTGAACCACCAACACGAGTTCGGCGGATGAGTTCCGGTTTTTCCTAGCGCTTGCCTTCTCAGATACCAAGTTGTTTGCACTTCTCCTCGCTGCTTTCACATTCGTTAGCGCCAGCATCCAACTAAGGCTACTATGTTGGGTATGCGGGTGCGGAGTGCGGCATATAGACCCATTGTCCTTCGACCATCACGGCTCGTGCTCTGCTTCAGGAGCTACAGCACGCCTGTGCGGTCCCCAAGATCGAAAGTATGGGGATCGGCCGACGAAGCAGTCAAGGACGTCAAATCTGGCGACGTGTTGCTCTCTGGAGGTGAGCATCGTCTCTCGTCCACGTGAGTTCGGTCGTTGAGAACATCGGCAGGATTTGGGCTTGCCGGTATCCCAGGTGCGCTGAGTCAACCTAAATTATACCCATTGTAAACGTGATCCAAGATACCCTGCTTTCGGCTTTGGGGAAGAGAAAGGACGTTTGCAATCTGACCGCTGTCTCCAACAATGCAGGCGCAGGGGGGAGAGGTCTCGGTATGCTAAACACCCTTGACTTCGCACAAATCAGCAGACTCAGTTTGACACAGGAAAGTTATTCAACGCTAAACAAATTGACAAGATTGTCGCATCATACCCGGGAGGGTTAGTTCTGGTGACCACCTCATCAATCAGTCGCATTTTAGTAACCGTATTCTTGATAGAAATAAGACCTTCGAGGCAATGTATCTCAACGGCGAAATCTCCTTGGAACTTTGTCCTCAAGGTAGCCTCATAGAACGCATACGTGCTCATGCTGCCGGTATACCTGCATTTTTCACGCCCACTGGAGCTTCCACTGCAGTTGAGGAAGGTGCGATACCAACGAGGTACAACAAGGGGGGTTTTGCGAGTGGTGTCAAAACACCAGGTATCATGAAGGAGGTACGAGAATTTGATGGTCGCAGGCATGTGATGGAGACTGCCATCGCTGGCGACGTGGCGTTCATCAGGGCATGGAAAGTCGATGAGGTCGGAAACTGTGTTTTCAGGTGAAAGCAAGAATTGAGTCTGGGTTGTAGTGATTAAACGTTGGCTTTCTCTAGGTTCGCTCAGAATAACTTCAGCACTGCTATGGCGAAGAACGCTAAACTGACCATTGTCGAGGTATGCTAATGAGCTTGCTGTTCACGACTATGACTCAACGGTTTACGAGGCTGATGAAATCGTCCCTGTCGGTTCGCTGGATGCTCATACTATCCACGTTCCTGGTATCTATGTAGATCGTGTGGTTCCAGCGATTGAACCCAAGACCATTGAGTTTGTGACACTAGCCCCAAGCGAATCCACAGGAGAAAGTGAACCGTTAAGCCCCGAGAAGGCGGCCACTTTAGCTCAGCGACACAAGATTGCCAAACGTGCAGCAAAGGAAATCCGAGATGGATACTACGTGAATCTTGGTATCGGCATGCCAACACTGGTACCTGAACATTTGCCGGAAGGTGTACACGTCTGGTTGCAGAGTGAAAATGGCATTCTCGGAATGGGACCCTATCCGACGAAGGACCAAGTCGACCCGTAAGTGCGATTAATTTGGTGGCTTGCTAGTTTTCAAATAGGTGATCACCGTATGAAGCGATCTTATTAATGCTGGAAAGGAAACTGTTACTCTGGTCCCAGGTGCATCTCTCTTTGGTATGTATGTCTCTACGACGCACCCCCTCTCGACTGAACCAAGAGTAGACTCGAGCGAGTCTTTCGCAATGATTCGCGGGGGTCACATCGATGTTGCAATCTTGGGTGTAAGTTTGTCGACCACCATCTGTCCGCCTTTGCTCATCTCTTTTTCAGGCTATGCAAGTTTCTCAGGCTGGTGACATCGCCAACTTTATGATTCCGGGTAAACTAGTTAAAGGTACATATGTAGAGCTCTACTGTCCTTTTTTTTTCTCATCTCAAGCATTCATAGGCATTGGAGGGGCCATGGACCTCGTCTCTAACCCTGACAAAACCAAGGTGATTGTCGTAATGGAGCACTGTGCAAAAGATGGCAGCCCAAAGATCCTCAAGCAATGTAATCTTCCCCTAACTGGAGCACGGACTGTAAGCCAGATTATCACTGAACTTGCCATCTTCAGTGTAGACCGGAAGGATGATATACTAGAGCTGGTGGAACTGCAGGAAGGGGCCACATTGGAAGAAGTCAGGGCAAAGACGGCATGCGATTTCAAGGTCTCACCAAGTCTTAGTAGGTTGTAACTGCCTGCTTCTGCGTCTGTAATGGCTTCGGAAGACATTGTAACAGTACCCTTTCAGTATCATCATGCCGATCCTAGATGTAGTAACTGAAAGAGACAGTGATGGATTGGGGAAATACATGTATATATCTCCCTTCGCCACTACCTCGGTACTTGTTACGAATCCTACGTACTGCACTCGACTTGGACTCAGAAGCCATATGAAGAGACCACACTGAAGCCATGGGTAGCGCAAATAAGATTTAATGGGATGGCGGGCGCGTCTAGGGAGTCGGCACTGCTACGCATAATCAGTAAGAGGCCCGTCGATAAGTGTTGCGTAGAGAAAAGGCGCTAGAGGACGCACACGATACACAACTCCTTCCGAACTCCTAAGACCCCCAACACTGGGCCATTCCTACCACATGCATATTGAGCAAGCTGGATGCGTGACAGGGGATAGTGCATTGACATGTCCTGATCACATCAATACTGTATCGCCCCAACAGGGGAGAGGGTAGGGTGAAAGACGCAGACCTGGACAAGCGTAACAAATTTCGGCAAATCTCGACTGGTATGTGAGGATTAGGATGTTGGGTCTCTGGGAATGATCACCTGATTGTAACGCAGCTCATCCAGCTTGCCGTGGTCCTTTCCGTAGGCTTCACGCCTGTCTCCGACAACTTGGGTAATGATAGACTGAGTAGGTGACTGTCCTTTGTTGACCTCTAGTCAAACTCCCCAGATCAGGACGATTGGAAGCA
>JBBPJU010001114.1:0-14023 GCA_038088875.1 Austroboletus festivus
CCTTGCACTGGCATGCACAGGCCTCATTTGATATTTATTATCAAACCCTTATGATTGGCTGCCACAAGTGGCACCACTTCCATTTCTCTTTATTATATTGATATATCTTAAGATTCATAGGAATATACGAATTCCTTAATATTTTAGAATACTCCTATTGGTTGTTCCTGTTTAGGCTAGACCAAACATGTACATACAGTAGAGTAGTATATAAAGGCCCAAGTCGCTAGACTGGATCCCCAGTTTAGTGGTCTTGGAGAATTCCCTCTCTAAAGGCCTTAAGGAAGAGGTCACTAAGTCGTTGTGACCAAGCTATCCCATTGAAGATACTAGTGCTCGAGGCATTAGGCTTCTCTGGTGTTTATTACTAGACTCAAGAAGACTCCTTCTGGCTAATCCCTGTGGTGTTTATCGCCGACAGAGGCTCTGGTTGGTTGGTTAGAGATACAACTCTTTATTGAGGTTGTTTCACACACAGAGGGATGGCTGGACGACAGGAGATCAAGAGTGGGAAGGCCATCAGTAATTAAAGGAGAACGGTGATGTGATGAGAGGAGAGGTAACTGAGGAACATCACCGATGTTCAGGATGAAAGGGCTTCAGCAAGGCGGCAATCAGAGATGTAGCTGAAGGTCAGGAGTTTGCAAAGAAGTGACAGGTGGAAGTCTTGAGATAGACAGATGACAAGGATTTAGGATATAGATGATAGATTCATAGGAGTAGAGGGGTTTTACAGAAGTATCAAGGGATCGTGGAGGGGGATAGGGAATTATGCAAGAGAGGTCTAAGATAGGGATCTACTGTACAAGGAAGACTGCTATATGTAGTGACCAGGGAAAGCGGCTGTGTAGTACAAGAATAGGGATCAGGGTAAAGGGGACTAATGATGAGTCAGGATGATGAATCATCAGAATGTCCAGGAAGGTGACAGAACATCAAAGAAGTGCTGACTTAGCCAGAAGAATGGAAGGTGATCTGAGATCAGGGGCTAAGCCAGGTACAATGGATAAGCCAAGATAATAATGGAATGGATGAGTCAGAAAGGTCAAGGGTTGAACCAAGATAAGAGATAAGAATGACTCATCTATGACAGATGTACAATGAGTAATCGGATTAGAGGAATGTCTATGACAAAAGGAGATCAGGTAAGCATGAATGACAAAGATTAGATGAGTCAAGAGAAACGGAGCATATCCGCATGGAAGATAAAGGACTCATCTAGGAATTGATAGGTAAGTCAAAGGTAAAGGAAATCGAAGAAAAAGAGTAGTCCATGTAGTACTCAGCTACATCCCAGGGACGAATTGTAACACATTCACTTTGAAACAAGCAAAGAACTACCCCCTTAATCTAACAGAAAGTGAAGCATGCAGGAAATTTTTGGACAAACAACTGGCAGCAGGGAAGATCAAACCCTCAAAATCCCCATAAGCTTCCCCTTTCTTTTTTGTTAACAAGAAGGATGGAAAACTCAGACCATGCCAAGATTACCAATATCTTAACTCACATATAGTTAAGAATGCCTACCCCCTACCCCTTATCTCAGATTTAGTTGATATGGTGAAAGGATCCAAGATCTTCACCAAGATGGATGTATGATGGGGGTATAATAACATTTTTATCAGATCAGAAGACCAGTGAAAAGCAGCATTCATCACCCCCTTTGGGCTATTTGAACCAATGGTGATATTCTTCAGACTATGCAACTCCCCAGCCATCTTTCAGGCTCTAATAGATGATATCTTTGCTGACTACATCACAGAAGAGTGGTTAATCATATACATGGACAGCCTACTAGTCCAATCCTCGTCTCAGGAACTACAAGACAAAAGAACTCAGAAAGTTCTATAAAGGATGATGGAATACAAACTATACCTAAAATTGGAAAAGTGCATATTTGACGCATCAAAGATAGATTATCTAGAGATGATCCTCTCTGAAGACGAACTATCTATGGATCCCACCAAACTGAAAGTGATAGAAGGATGGCTCCCACCAACCACAGTCAAAGAAACCAGATCTTTCTTAAGATTCTGCAATTTCTATCAAAAATTCATTCCTAGATTCTCAAACATCTGCAAACCCCTAGTAAACCTCACTACAAAGAATTAACCATGGCAATGGACACAGAAGGAAAATGATGTGTTCCTCACCCTAAAGAAACATTTCCTCAGCTGCCCTGTACTATCTATCCCAGACCCAAAGAAATCTTTCTATATAATGGCAGATGCCTCTCTAGGAGCTACAGGAGGCATTTTTATGCAAAAAGACAGGAACAGTGATCTTCACCCCTGCGCTTACCGATCTTCCACCCTATCCCCAGCAGAATAAAACTATGATATATATGACAAAGAACTTCTGGGGGTCATCCATGCCTTGGAAGATTGGAGACATTATTTACAAGGAACAGAAAATCAAGTAACAATCTTGACCAACCACAAAAACCTATTATATTTCAAAGAACCATGAAAGCTCACCTGATGACATGCCAGATGGCAACTATTCCTTCAGGACTATGACCTCACCTTCCTTTATATACCTGGAAAAGACCTGACACTGGCAGATGCCCTATTTCACAAAGACCTTCCCCCCATCTCTACAGACAATGAGGATTTACTCCTTTTACCAGACAACCTTTTTGTCGGAGGAATAGATTTAGCACTCCAAGAAAAGATCTCCAACTCCTCTTCATCCAACCCCTTGGTTCTGAAGGCTCTTCAACACCTAGATGACAGCGTCACTGCCCCCTCTCCTGATCTTCACTGAAAGACTGGACATTCATTATACTACCAGAAAAGACTATAGATCCCAGAACCATCCTGCCACCCCCTTGTACACTCCCTCCATCACTCCATGACCAGAGGACATAGCAGTCAATACAAACCCTTTCTAAAGACTATTGGTGGCCAGGAATGTCTTCCTTTGTTTGCTGCTTCATTGCCAGATGCCCCACTTGCCAATCCAACAAGATTATCACCAATCCAAACACACCCCCTCTGTCTCCTATCTCCATCACCGCGATGCACCCATTTTAACACATATCTATGGATTTGATTATAGATCTACCCCCTAGCAATGGGTCTGATAGCATTTTGGTCATGGTTGACCATGGGCTTACTTGGGGGGTAATTTTCATCCCAACCAATAAAACGGTATCTGCAGAAGGGATAGCATTACTCTTTCTACACCATATATTCAAAAGATTTGGCCTATATGACAAAGTAATCTCTGATTGAGGCCTCCAGTTTGCCTCTGCATTCACTAGAGAACTAGCCCGATTACTTGAATATGACATAGCACTCTCCACCACTTATCACCCTCAAATGGATGGAGAAACCGAGTGAGTAAACCAAGAACTAGAAAACTATCTACAAATATACTGTTCCAACCTATCCAACAAATGGACTGACCTCCTCCCAATTGCTGAATTTCACCACAATGCTACCACCCACTCTGCAACCAAACAAACCCCATTCTCAGTAATGATGGGATATGAACCATGCTTTTACCCTCCCCTAGGAAAAACCTTCCTCTCCACAGCAGAAAACTGATTGAAAACCCTAGAAAATGCCAAAGAAGAAGCCAAAGCTGCCCTTATCTTATCTCAACAAAATATGATGAAGAAAACCTGATCAAACTTTAAACTGTGGAAAATAGAAGACAAAGTTTGGTTATCAAATAAAAACTTAAAAATCCCATATATCTCCCAAAAGCTTGCACCCAGAAGAGAAGGACCCTTTGAAATCATCAAAGTTCTTTCCCCACTTACGTATCAACTAAAGTTACCAACAACTTGGAAAGTTCACAATGTATTCCATGCCTCCCTTCTTTCCCCATTTACTTAAACAGAAGAGTATGAAACTCCATTTACCAAACCACCCCCAATGGAGATAGATAGTAAAGAAGAATATGAGATTGATCAGATCATTGGACACAGAGGACCTCCCACCCAGCGACAATACCTTGTTCACTGGAAAGGATACCCCTCTTCAGAAAATACTTGGAAAAAAGAAAATAACTTCACCAATATGGATGAAATACTAAAAGACTATAAAAAATGTCACTCCCTTTAAGAAAATATGCATTCCAAACAACCCACCATTTACACACCCTTCTACCATTTCTCACTCTCCCCTCAAAAGAATCCCAAGCTCATTCAAAAATTTTCTCACATTTCTATTTTTACCCCTGGACGATGTATACACTTTGATCAAATTCATATCCAAGAGCATTCCTTCTATTGCCACATTCCCTATTGTCCTTATCACACTTCCCCCTGGTGATCTCTCATAGTGGCGTACTCTAACCAGACCCACATTGATCCTCTTTGCACCAGTCAACCTTACCTATACAATTCCATCATCCCCACTATCTTTTCCATTAACATGAATGTTTATCTCACTTCCATTTCAGATATTTATATTTTAGACACCCTACCCATCTCAGAATGATGATGCCTTTATGCCCTCTTCCTCAACACTCCTACCACCTTTGAACATCTTCTCAACCATGATGATCTACAGTTCCCTTCTCCCCTTCTCACGACCATCTTCTCCTACAGAAGCCTCGCAGTAGTCAGGAATGTGGCAGCCACATCGCCTGACTTTCCCAACAATGCTACCAATGCCCTTGAAGAGTCAATCAAACATGTCCTGGACATCCTCCACCACCTCCAATTCGACAGAACCATTGGCTCTCTTTCAGCCATCTCCCTGCTCAACTTCATCGAACAGATATTCCAGGAACAACCCCAATTTATTTGACTCAGAGGATATCACTCAGGAAGATATTATCGAAATATCATCCAAGCTAATGCTGGAAATTTCGCTAATGCGATTATCTTGGCTAACCAGGTCACCCCACTCCCATGCCATGGCCCTAGCAGAAGGAATCCTCATTCCCACTCATCATCTACTGACCCATCTCCAGAATCTTCTGACGAAGGACAGGGAACTCTCCCAGCACCACCCCCCCTCCAGGATCAAATCACCAGTCCCCCTATCCCAGCTCAACAGCTGGCACCTGCAGCTCCTTATCCAACACTTCACTGCTGATGATGCAAAGGGACTGACCACACCATCACCTCATGCAGGAACTACTCCTGCCCCTTCTGCTATCTCACCGCTCCCAGACATGGTCCCCACTGTTGCCCCAAACAACCCTGCTCCCCCGGGTCAGAGAATGAGGATGGATCTATGGCATGAATCAGGGTTTCAGCCCTATGACAGAGGTAATGTTACAATCTCTGACAGAGATTACCTTGGTCATTGGAAGGACTGCTTTTGTGCCATGTGCTGGCTCTGGATGGGAAATGGTTATGATGTGGATGAGTTGGATCCTCCTCCTGAGGAGGAACATGCCTGGCCAACTGCTGATGAGTGGTAGTAGGAAATGGGTTGAAAATCGTTTGGATGGACCCTTTATTTTCCTTTTGATACCCAAAAGCTGAGTTCATCTTTCCACCTCAGTATTGGGGACACTTTAGGTCATTGATCTATTTCAGATCTTCTATCAATGACCTCTCCATTGATGTACCAATACTTTGGCTCTCCTCATGGAGGCCTCATTGTCTTATCTTCCATTCTCTGATCCCAGTATGTTGGGCATCAATGCCCCTTTTTCATTTACCTTATCTTCGGACTACCTCATTTCCTTGCCTCATGTAAGGTGTAGCATTTGTGGATCTCGATCCACAGTGCCTCTTCCTTTCCACAATAGGGATCTATACCTTAGGGGATCACTATAAATATGATAGCCATTGTACTTGTAAAACCCCAGCTATATTACAGAATAATGGGTGCACCCACCCACTCCCTTCCCTGACGAACTAGACAGGCCCTACCTGGCCTGGATGAGAGATACCAACAATCCCTTGTGGAACATCCCCTGTTTTTCTCATGAGTCATTACTGGGAGGAGACATTTACCACTATAGATGAGAAGAGGATTACTATGTGGACTGGGACACATCATCTGATGAGTGGGGAGTCACTCTGCCAACTAGGAGCACCACCTCCAGGAGGGATGATATTGACAGAGGTTGGTATGACTGGACCAACTCTATGGATGACACCTCCCCATTCTAGTATATGAGATTACCCAAACTGCCCATGTAAGCATGACCCCTACCTACTCCACACAGCATCCACCATCATGCTTTGACCACCCTTATCCCCAATACATCTCAATATATTTAGAACAGACTCTTTACTTAGCCCAGTAGCTATATGTGTGAACTCTCTCGTGACTGTGAGAGAGTTCTCACACACTGCCTTTCATTTCCAATTCATGGCAGTGTGTGTCATCTTAATATGGATGCTTTCTCCTCCCCAATGTTCTTCCATTGAGGTAGTATTTCCAATTATCAGGATGGGAACACTTTCCCATCCCTTCCCAGAATGGTATATAAGTGCCCATGTATTATTAGTTAGCCTTAGCTAAATTCTATGTGACCTTACATGAATAACAGCATACCTTGGAAAGGTGGACAGTTTACCTTTTCTCAAGAGAGTTCAAGTCAGGATTGCCCTGAACCTTTGTCACTTAATCCTCACGTTCATCTATGCCGGAAGGCTATTTATATTCTATATTGCTATGACTACAGGAACTAGGCTAGGAACATTCAACAACCTAGTTACAGAAAGACTCCATGTCTCACATTCCATATCAAGCTAAATCTATGCAATCACAAGTGTGGTGTCTAGTTTCCTCAGTGTGAAAGAGTCACTGCAGTGATCGAACTCCTTAGGATTTCTACTAGTCTTTGTGCTTCTATCAAGTGCATGCTGTGATAAAGAATCAGACTAGGTGTCATGCTTGTCCAGTGTAATAGCCCTTTGCTAGAGTCTTTAGAGGAGAAGCCTTTATTATTGAGGTGAGGTCTCCAAGACCACTAAACTGGGGATCCAGTCTAGCACTCCTGGGCCTTTATATACTACTCTACTATATGTACATGTTTGGTTCTACCATAACAGGAACATCCAATAGAAATACTTAAAAGTATTAAGATATTCATAAATACCTAGAAATCTTAAGATATATCAATATAATTGAAAGTGGTGCCACTTGTGGCAACCAATCATGAGCATACCCTTAACCCTTCTAGAGTTAAGGTGAGTCATAGATAAGAAGTGGATCATATTCACCAATGGGATTAGATTCTAAATATAAAATATATCAATGCAAACCAGTGCATGGCAATACTTGTTATACATGAGGTATTCTGCAAGCAGGAAGTCTTTGGATATTAAATACTTGCATATAGTGCATGTTTGATATATGTCTTCAATAAGGTGAGAAGCAATCAATGCTTCTGTGAAATGGATGTGGCAGCATGCTGCATATATGAGGCATAGGTGAGGACAACATATGTTCAACACATGTTGTGGCTTGGCATAATTGGGATCATTAGAGGGATCCCCCTTCTAAGGATGAATATGGTAAGTATTTCCCATGATAGCAGAAAAATACTAAGTCTTGAGTATTAAGGATTGACTAGCGATCCATGGTGCTTAGAGTAGGACTTTGGTATTAAATAGTCATAGAGGATCATATGACTATGCACATGATCAAGGTCATAAGCATGTGACTAGCACATGACCATGTGAGTATCTTGATAAATAGGGAAAATAAAGGCTTGGAAAAGTGCCATTGTAATATTTACACTGTCACACATCATGTCAATTACCTGTAAAGGGCAACCCCTTTTTCTTCTGAAGGGGACAGGCCTTGGCTCAATGCCAACATTGCCACCATTGCATATGGAGGAAACCCAGATGGACAACATCAGTTCTGGGGAGGAGAGGGAGAGGGAGCTACCTGGGAAGAGAAATTATAGGGGGACTTTGTCTTAGGATGGTGGAACATCCAAGCACCACCAATCCACCTGGAGGAGATCACACCTGCACCAGAGTGGCCCATGAATGCCACATGAATGTAATCGCATCCATGCCCCTATTAGAGATTGGTATGAACTTTATCCTTTATCTTTCAAACTATAGTTTCTTTTCGATCACACCCTTATATTGGTGTGATCACCCATTCCCCCACCCATGCTTATCTTCTGTAAACCCTTTACCCTACAGACAGTCCCCCCACCTACCTATGATTGCCTATTATGGTCATAGCCATTCCCCCCTATCACTATAAATATGACTGCCCATGTACAGTAGTTTCTTAACTAGATCTACATTTAATCTACATGATATTTGGTTCAACTGCCATCCCTGGGTGATGGCCACAGCAAGACTTATCAAACTGTTGAGTGATAGCTTGAACTTGGTGAAATCTTTGTATCTTGGATCTATACCTATAGATTGCATCACATATACTCCTAGCCATCATCAGCAACTCTGATCCAATCTGAGCACAAGACATTATCAACCTTCTTAGAGCCTTCCTGCACTTCTGGCCCTTAATACAGAAGTTGCTACTGCTAATAGGACAACAACTCCTTTCTCATTTAATATAGCTACATTGCAACCAGTAAAAGAAGACTTCTCTCTGGGCATTGAACCCCTGCCTAGGACCAGAAACAAAATGGCCAAAAAGAAAGCAAAATTACCAACCAACTTCTCTGGTGAAGAAGAAAATGCCCCATGGTGGATCATGACCATGGACAACTACTTTACCATAAATGATAATATCTATACCTATGACCAGAATAAAATTAACACAGTGCTCAATAAAATGAGTAAAGGAAGAGGAAGAATGTTTTTGGAAGCATACTACAATCAGTGAAAAGAAAGAATGGTCTTGGATATCCAAAGTTGGAAGACTTTTGCCAAAAAATTTCTAGAGGTATTTTTATCCAAGGAAGACCACTTGAACTACAAGAGGAAGTTAGCTGCTCTAAAACAAAAGGACAAAGAATCCATTCCTATAACAAAGAAGTTACAGAACTACACATAGGACTTTTAGCTCTATACTGGAAAAGCTAAGATGATGGATGACACCACCCTGATAGAATAGTTCATCAGAGATCTCAATCTAATGATCATGGAAAAAGTAATAGCCATAAAGAAGCTGGAAACCTTTAAAGACTGAATTAAATCCAGTCACAGGCAAATGAGATAAATTAAAAGAATTCAGAACCTGAAAGGGAATTAATACAAAGCAGAAGCAAAAGACCCTAATGTGATGGATGTCAATGTCATCAAACTATCTCCATTTAATTGTGCTTTCTAAAGAGTTGGATTATATCCTCCAGATTGATTTTCATAGATTCTTATTTTGGCTAGCCAGGCTAGTTCTTCTCCTTTTGTATCTTTGTCTTTGAACGCTTCTTTGAAGGTGGTTTTAAAATCTGTTCAGGATCCTAAAGTAAAGATATTGGAAACTAGTTTGGTTTCTCAGAATATGTATGGCTGCTCAGGTGAGAGCAGTTCCCTTTTTCATGAAAAAAAGCATATAGGCAATCTTTTTAGTATCTGTTGAGTATAAGTTGGCATTGATCACTAGATAGAGTTGTACTGTTCACAGCCAGGGCATAGTCTTGACTAGGATTTCATCAGAGTTGTTGGAGGTTCCAAGATGGAGTTCTGTTGGTTTCTAAAGTGACATTTGTTGAAGAGGAGGTGAAAGAGTAGGAGTAGTAGGAATAGGGTATATAAATGGTGGAAAGAATACTTGTCCTGACTAAGGACAAGGTGTTAAGCTAGAAGGTGTTAAAGTTCAGGAAATAGTAAGTGTGTATGCTAATTGTCCTATTAATTCAGGGATATCAGAGATTTCTTGTGCTATGGGGAAGTTAGGGCCAGACTATTGTTCCTCCTCTTCAGAGGATATTTTGATGGTTTCTGGCTCATTTTCTGATTTCTGGCAAAGGAGCCAGTCAGAATATCTGTTGGATGAAATAGTGGATGAACTAGAGCAAAGCTAGTTATGGTCATTGAGTCTAGTTCTTTTGTTATGCTTGGACTGGATAGGTTTGAGTGTAGGTCTTGTGTGAGCAAAGTATTATTGGTCAATTGAGGAAAGTGCCATCTAGTGAGTACTCAATGAATAAAGATCAAGTAGTATCCACTCAGAGTAGGATGAAGACTGTTGTCAAGTAAGACCTTGAAGAAGAAAACTCAAGGGAATCTGACAGAAGAAGCAAACACAAGATAGGTGATTGCAAGGTAGAACTAGACTAAAGTGCATGGCAGTAGGATGACAATCTTATATAGTGGATAGGAATGAGAGGCAGTGCATGAGATACTGCCTTGAATAGAAATGAGGCTGTTCATAGATGAGTCATAAAAATGTTATAGAACATTAAAGAATGTTGATGAGTCAGAAGACAAGGTGAACAACTCATCAATGACTAAAAATATATTATATTATTGTTACGATCCTCATTTTTCCCGCTATTTTTCCGATTATTTTGATAATAATCTTATCTTATCTTTTGGACTTAGAACTTTTTCGCATCCGTGGGAACTAGTTTCCCTATATACTATTCGGGTAAACCCGACCATCTCTATGCCTTCCCCTTTTCTCTTTCAGACTTCTTATCCATAAGGGGATAGGAACACATGTTTTCCTCATTTCTTTAATTTCCGTTTCTTCTATGTTTCAGAAACATGCTCTTTTAATCACCGCATGCTTCTCTTCCATTTCATGGCAGTGCCACGCTTCTTATGACTCAGGCTGACTCCAGCAGCACAGCCTTTATGGTACGATTCTATTTCTCTTTTATTCTATTGGCTGCCACACTTGGCTGTGTGCATTGCCTCGTATTTGTAATTAAGGATCATATCCTATTGGTTCCGCATATGGGTAGGGACCAAACATGTACATACATTAGAGTAGTATATAAAGGCCCAGGAGCGCTAGACTGGATCCCCAGTTTAGTGGTCTTGGAGATTCCCCTCTCTTAAGACCTTTCCTAAGAACTGAAGTAAAGTGGTTACTAAGTCATTGTAACCAAGACTAGCATCTGGAATCACTAGTGCTTGAGGCATTAGGATTTTGAGGTGTTTCACTATCTACCACCTACCATCTACAAACCAATGGGGAAACTGAATGAGTCAACCAGGAACTATAAACTTATCTCTGAATATTCTGTCAAGGGCAACAAGACCTCTGAAGCGAACTACTCCCAATTGCAGAAATTAATCACAACTCCTCGATACACTCTGCAACCAAACAAACCCCGTTCCACCTAATGATGGGCTACAAACCACGAGCCTATCCTCCAATAGGAAAGACCTTCAACCCCACCCTTGAAAATTGACTCAGACTACTGGAAACAGCCAGGGATGAAGCACTAGCAGCAATCACCAATGCCCAACAATTCTCCCATGACTTCCCAAAGTTTAAACCTTGGAAGAAAGGCGATAAAGTGTGGTTATCAAATAAAAACCTTAAAACCCCCTATCCATCAAAGAAACTAGGCCCAAAAAGGGAGGAACCCTTCTCCATCGAGAAAGTGCTTTCTCCCATAATATATCAATTGGATTTACCTCCGAACTGGAAAATCCATAACATATTCCATGCCTCCCTTCTTTCCCCATTTGTCCAAAATGACAAATATGGGATCACTGGAACTCCACCTCCACCTGAGATCATAGGTGATGAGGAAGAATATGAGATTGAGTGAATCCTAAACCATAGAGGACATTCAGGCCAAAGGTTGTATTTAGTATAATGGAAAGGATACTCTACTGCAAAAAACACCTGGGAACCAGAAAGCAACTTCACCTGTGATGCGATCTATGGATATAGATCCAAGACACAAAGATACTGCCAATGTGATGCGATCTTCAGGTATAGATCTTAGACATAAAGTCTTTGCCAAGTTCTAGCTGTCACTCAATAGTAGACAGGAGACTGATAGAAGTCCAGGATATATAGATAAGTCTTGCTGCATTCCTCACTTAGGAATGGCAGTTGAACCAAATACCATGTAGATTAAACATAGATCTAGTTAAGGAATTACTGTACATGGGCAGCCATATTTATAGGGAGATGAGAAACTACTATGACCATAAATAGAGATCACAGGAAGGTGGGGGCTGTCTGTAGGGCTAAGGGTTACATGATGATAGGCATGGGTGGAGAAAGTAATGATCACACTAGTGTAAGGGTGCGATCAAAAAGAAACTAAAGTCCATAGATAAGAAATAGAGTTCATACCAAGATAGTGGATGGGCATGGATGTGATCACATCCATGTGAGATTGGTGGGCTATTCAGCCGGGGGTGTGGTCTCCTCTAAGTGGATTGGTGGAGCTTGGATATTCCACCAACCTGGGACGGCATCACCCAATGGTTCCTCTCCCCAGGTCACTCCTTCTGCCTCTCTGTTCCAGGATTGATGTCTCATGTCTAAGCTCCCTCCATAGGCAGCTGTGGAAATGTTGGCATTGAGCCAAGGGCGATCCCCTTCATAAGGAAAAGGGGTGGCTCTCCGCGGGTAGTCCACATGATGCATGACAGCCAAGCTCTAGCTGTCACTCAACAGTAGACAGGAGACTGATAGAAGTCCAGGATGTTCTGAAAAGTCTTGCTGCATTCCTCACTTAGGAATGGCAGTTGAACCAAATACCATGTAGATTAAACATAGATCTAGTTAAGGAACTATCTGTACATTGGCAGCACTATTTATAGTGAATGGGGAAACTAATATGAGCATAACAAGCAATCATAGGAAGAGGGGGGGGGCTGTCCATAGGGCAAAGGGTTTTCATAGATAGGCATAAGTGGGAGAAAGAAGGATCGCACCAGTGTAAGGGTGCGATCAAAAGAAACTATAGTTCATAGATAGGGAAGAAGGTTCATACTGGTACTTTGGATGGGCATGGATGCGATCACATCCATGCAGGATTGGTGGGCCACTCAGGCACAGGTGCAGTCTCCTCAAGATGGATCAGTGGTGCTTGCATGTTCCACCACCCAGGGACGATGTTGCCCAATGGTTCCTCTCCTCACATAGCTCCTTCTGCCTCTCCATTCCAGAATTGATGTCTCATGTCTAGATTTCCTCCATAGGCAGTGGTGGAAATGTTGGCATTGAGCCAAGGTTGATCTCCTTCATGGGGAAAAGGAGTAGCCCTCCTCGGGTAATCTACCTGATGTGTGACATCACCCATGCCAATGAAACCCTACAAACCTATAAAAAAAGACACAAATTATGATAGACAACAAACAACCCACTGAATGCTGCAACTTCTACAAATTCTCCCTCACCATCAATTCACCAACCAAATACTCCTACCGATTCTCTCACATCTCAGTTTTTATTCCAAAAAGAAAAAGACATTATGACCAACAACATATTCAGAGTCATGAGTGCTATTGCTAGGAATGATACTGCCCATATCATTACTGATACTAGCCCACCATTCCTTTTCTGATCATCAACCATTCTCTCCCTTTCTTTCTACTTTACAGATGACCTCCTCTTTCTATTTTAATAACCTTATGTGTCATGCATCAGGTGGACTACCCAAGGAGAGCCACCCCTTTTCCTCATGAAGGGGATTGCCCATGGCTTAACGCCAACATCGCTACCGCAGCCTATGGAGGGAACCTCGACATGCGGCATCAATTCTGGAACGGAGAAGCGGAGGGAGCCACCTGGGGAGAGGAACCCCTAGGAGATGCGGTCCCAGGATGGTGGAACGTTCAAGCACCACCTGTTCCCCTGGAGGAGACCACACCCCCGCTGGAATGGCCTACAGATGAAGCATGGATGTGATCACATCCATGCCCTACCATTACTTCGGTGCGAACTTTATCCCTTATCTACGGACTACTATTTCTTTTAGATCGCACCCTTATACTGGTGCGATCACCTATTCCCCCATCCACACTTATCTCTTGTAACCCTTCGCCCTACGGACAGCCTTCCCCCCTTCCTGTGATCTCTATTTACGGTCATAGTAGTCTTCCCCTCCCCTATAAATAGTGCTGCCTATGTACAGTAATCTCTTAACTAGATCTACGTTTAATCTACATGGTATTTGGTTCAACTGCCATTCCTAAGTGAGGAATGCAGCAAGACTTACCAAAACCATCCTGGACTTCTATCAGTCTCCT
>JBBPJU010001115.1:0-14006 GCA_038088875.1 Austroboletus festivus
TCAATTCTATCAAGAATCTAAGTCCGACTCAACTTATCCTCATACACAACCACTATCTCATCACTCAGCTGCAACGAATGTGCTCAACTCTCTGGCAGGCACATCAGCAGCATTTCTCACTAATCCCACTCCATTAACACCTGATCAACACATTCCTGCCTTTGTTCCATCTCAGATCTCACCTATTCGAAGGAAAACATATGCTCACCTGCTTGCAGAAGGTCCACAGAATTATCGAGAGGCAACATTACAGGAGGCACTACAGGACTGCAAAGCACGAGAGGAGGTATACAAGAAGCGGCTCCTTGAAATGCAGTCAAATGTGTTGCTGGTTGAAATGTATTCTGACCGCCTCCATGGACAGCTAGCTGCACAGCAAGATAGACAGAAAAAGAGGAAAACTGGTCATCTCAATGGTGACAGGCTGCCGAAATTACTTACTGGTGATGAATTTTTCAAGCGTGTTGAGGAACATTCGGAGGCTGTTCATGCGCAGGCAGCTGCACGGGAGTCAAGAAAAAAGCAGCGCGAGGAGCGGTCGGCTATCCTGGGTGCATGGAAACAAGCAGAAAAAGATCGGCTCAAGCGGAACAATGCACGACGAGAAACTTATCAACAAGCATTGAAGTTATGGGCTGAAGAAGATGCCTGTGCCAAACAGGAAGGTTGACAGTCACTCTTGAAGAAACCACAGCGAGAAAAGCTTGAGGGGCCCATTCCAAAACCAAAGGGAAATAGTGGCAGGGTTGATGAGTTGGGAGCCGCTGAAGAGGAGCCTGTGTCAGGTAGCGAAGGCATCAACAGTGACAGTGGGAGTGATGGCTGCTGATAAAGACGCTAAGATAATGGTAAGCGACGTGCCTTTCCTTTTCAAGCACTGTCGCAACTGACGGGAAACACAAGATAAACACACATTTCACAATTCTGTCCATCGCCACACTACATTACCTACGATTCGTAAAATAGTTGCACATTCCATAAGGGTATCATCATAGTAACATGTTCTAGTTTTTTTGTAGTAGAATAGTTTTACCATTTTCAAATGCGAGCCTGTTCAAGTTTTGCTGTCGCAACTGCCGGGGGATGACTGTATAGCATATCTCTCGTGCCGAACCAGTGCCGAAATGATCTGAGCATTATCATCACCGCATCATCATCCTCGCTCCCACCCTCCGAATCTGCATACCCTCATCGGTGTCGCCTTCAATGTATTTCCTTAGGCCTTCATCTGCATCCCTGCCGGGAAGCAGAGCTTTTGAAGGCTGCGCGGTTTCTTGTCCGGATTCTGCTTGCCTTCGATGTGCCAAAGCTTGATGATATAAATGAGAGCCTCTTCCATATCGAAAGCATATATTTTGTGTTTAATTGATTTGAACTTAGATTGTATTATTGCAGTAGCAATCCATTAAAGATATGTCGCGCAGTTTTTGCGGCCTCACTGGAGTGTCGTGAATCATGACAATCGAGTTGCGTGCCTTCCATTTATGGTATATCGCCTCACAACTGACGCAGATAAATGGCCACACGAACATGGCTGACCGGCATTGCTCTGGCGTTTCCAGCAGCTTCAGATCAACAAATCATATGGTTGTACCACAGTTTTAAGAGTTCATTCTATCTGTTCTCAAGTAGAATTAGCCTTTCAAGTGCACTCACAAGCCACAAAGTCTCCTTTAGACCAGTTTTGGGTAGTAAATGAATTTTGGTATTTTTTACAGGTTGAATATGAACATTTAAAAGCAATACAAATTGTCATAGTGAATAAGGCCCTCAGTCATCAGTATTTTTTTTGTGGAGGTTAGAGTTGGTTTTCGTGTTGTATACAGGTTTGTTTAAAGTGCCGGTGCTGTTTAAAGTGCCGGTGAATGACTGTATATTGTCCATTCGTGTGTATTAGAACAAGACACCGAGCACTAGTTCTTTCTTTCTTTTTATTCATGTTTGAATTCCAAAAACACATGGATATCGGATTCGTTTTCACTCTTTCAGCCTCTCAACCCGTTGCTTCATACTGTCATCGGTGTTGGGAGATGATACTTACACGTGTGTCAAAGCTCTTACAGTTTGTTTCAATGTGATAATCGAGGAGATGTATCGCTTGCAGCTCACAACCTGACACGAGGACTCCCGCTTTGCAACATACCACCACACTTCCACGGATCTGGGCAAGCCAAGTAACGACGAGTAGCTGGGTTCCTGTCTATGAATAGACGATAGTTGACAAGTACTCTCACGGCAGGTTAATGCCATATCTCACGACACAGACAAGCATAGTACACAGCAACGAAAATTCCTGGGTTGCTTCGATTTCGGGTGTACCGGCCAGTATGTATTTATACTACAATTACGGGCATGTCCCATGTTAAGAACAAGCGCGATTCTAGGAGCCCCCACATTCAAATCTCGTACAATCTCGACATGCTTTCCAGTAAGTATGCGTCAATTCTGAATGCGAGCAGGGAAACAAATAATACATAAATGTGTCCGGGGAAAGTAGTGAAAATGGTATGATACATGATGGGAAATGGAAAATCTCAGCTACAGGAGATCGTATGAGTTTTCCTCTGTCCACATCGTCCAGTTAAAGAACTTGTTGCTGACGGACACTTGCAACGTGCTACGGATTGAAATGCGAGCGCTATTTGGGCGGCTCTGAGTCTTCAGATACTTCAACGTCTCCAACATATGCTTTGACGTCGGAGCTGGCACGAATCGCAACTCGTCAAAACCGTTCTGTCAATAACTGCCCATATGAAATCTCACCCATGTGAGTGTGTTCGAATGCCCTCCTGCTCCGAAATGTTGGCACCAACACATGTCTATGTTGTTGGGTGCCTCTTCTGCGGGTACACCGAGGAAATAGCACAGACGAAGGCAAGCGCTCAGAGTATATATTAACTCGCCCCTAGCCTTTTGCTCTCAGACTCCGTTCGTTGGCCTACCTTCTCAATATCTCCCTGGGCCTCATCACCAGTTCGCGTCTCAAGCAGCCTGTCTGTGGTTTTGCAGACTCTTCACGACGCCTCATCCATTGGTCTTCACGGTCTGGATGGAAACGACTTATGGCGTACATACTTATAAATATGATAGGTTCATTTTTCCGTGGAGAGGTATCATCTTGATGAACCCATTTCTAGTAGCGCTGATGTGGACGAACGCAGTGGTACTCCTGAGAAAGGAAAGTCACTGCACACCCTTTGACAGCATCGAAGGAATCTAACTGGGTAGTCGATCTTATGGGAATCAGGAATACCACGGATGAGTAACCCCCCGGGCATTTCTCTATGCACTTGTGGGTTCGTAACCCACGCATGCTGGCCTTTTTGCGGTGTATGCTAGCTGTATCACGGAGTATCGTTAGCACCGATACCTAACTAGCCGTTCCCGATCTGCGGAAATATAAATAGAGGCCGAAACAGCCGTTGGTCCAACTTCAGCACCTTCTCCCTTCTCGACTTTCGGGCTCGTGGCGTACATTTATCTATTTCAGTGTCCTGCGATGTACGTTCGGCTATGGAGTATATGCACATTCTGATGGGCAATTACACCACCGGTACGTGCGTGGTCACACATACCAATCCATGCTATGTATTTGATGATCAATCATATTGTCTAACACAGTTGCGAGCGTCACTGCTATCGTATATGATTACCGTGAGATATATATCTCTTGCCTCTCTTTCGCAAACTATGATAACCACTTGATCCTATCTCAACAGTACTCGTTTTTCCATCCGAAGTATGTTCCTTCTCACTTACTAGTAAGCATATGCCTTGTGTTGATAGAGATTCAAGATAAAGTACATTTGGGTGAGATGGTAAAAATGCTACGAAGCTGACGGTTCCTGATAGCATCGTAGTGCAGGCCCTGGACATGGGTCTCCACAATGTTTCTTTTAGTGCGTATCGGGCCCGAGTGCTGACATTCTGGATTAACGGCTTCATAGGTACGATATGCTGGCCTTACTCATGTAATGTAGGAGGTATTGCGCTTGCCTTAATCCGCCTAGTATCTAACAATCTATCCGTCCTCAAGCATCGCAAGTCTTGGTATGTTTAGAGTAAATTTTGATAAAGGTATTTGTGCTAATCGGGTGCTACATTCGCAGTTGGTACGACTTTTATGCCCGGCCCGCGAATAGTCAGTTTTTACGATTCCTTGTTTTGGATCCTGTCGTTAATTATCATTTCTTTTAGATGTATGTGTCCAAGTTCATAATTCGAACTCTATTGATAGCGTCTCGATCATAATAGATGTAAGTACCATCAGCAAATCACCTTCCTTTAGATCACAGTAACACCTCTGTGCCTCAAAGGTGTCATAGCCAACCTGATGTCAAATTGGGAATATCTCGCATTTCTTGCAGCTGCTGACCGTGAGTGGCTCAAAGCATGCCACTCGAGTTTATGTTTTGTCTCAATTTGCTTCGTTCCGAACCATAGTGATCATGATCCTACGGGTATATGCGATGTGGAATCAATCCAAAATCACTCTTTCCCTCCTTATGTTCCTGTACGTGATACAGATGACTGTATCTGTAATCTTCCAGACGGTCTACGAGACCAATACACATCTTTCCGGTGCGTCTTTGTAATTGCGTGCGTTATCGAGACCTGATTCACCCTACATTATCATTTCTCTAGTCAGGGTTGCCAAAATAATCGACGTCTTGTTTTGCAATATTTCACCGAAGAACCTCCCATTATGGTATAGCCTATATCTTCAACTCCCGCGATTCCTTCTCGGTACTGCACTTTTCGTCCTTGCTATTGTCCAAACCTCGAGGCAATCGACCAGGATTTACAATGCGACGAGGCAGTGGCAGCCCAACAGATACATGCGATTACTCGTCGAAGATGGAATTGTATATTTCCTCGTGTACGTTTCGTGTTGCCTCCCACTTTTCCAATCGTATATTCTATCAAATCTTACTAACCATCTGGATATTTTCCTGTAGCAACGTTCTTCTCAATGTGATCCACTTGGCGACTTCGAACAGTAGTGCCACTACTTACACAGTTTCTGTCCTCTTCCTATACAAGTTCGGTTTTACGACCTTTTGCACTATGATGCCTCGGTTCGTTATTCGTGTGCGGGCGCTATATGACCGTGACATCCAGGGTCACTGACAGGGAATCGACACCGGATTTGGTGGATCATCACAGCTCTATGCCAACCAGCTTGTCACTGTTTCTGCGATCGCTTTCGCAGATGACGTACCACAGGGTCAGACTGTGGATGAAAATGCGGAGGCGTTGGACGCCATTTAGCTTGTAGGAGGGAGGTTCCATTTTTCTAGCGATGGGACGAGACTGTATATACAGATAGGGATAGTTGGCTGACCGGTGGATATGTTTTCTGGATTTTCATATTAATTCTTCATATACTTGTCCATCGGGACCTCGAGTTGCATGTATGCTTCATCCACATTCGTCACGCTGGTAGCTCATTCATCGAGACCTTGTTCAACAGCCCGCTCAACATAAAGTATGCATTTCTGTAAAAAAAGTCGCACCATCCATGGACAAGGAATCATAGATGGTGTCATGGAAGTCGTTTCTCGGATGGAATGGTTTACAGAGAGATTCGCTGCTTGTGTAACTACCAGCCCGCTTATTGAACAGGACCTACGCTCCTAAGCTCATCCTGCAAAGGATTACGAAATAAAGATCACCGGGCATGTACTCCATGGTTGCCACCGTGTGTTAAGAATTTCTCGAAGACTAGAACACGTCTCCGACACTACTTGGGATAGGTGAATTAAACTTCCTCATACGTTTCAGGAGATTAGATGCTGAATGTTATCCCCTTGAGGTTGGCATGACTTCAAGTTCTGCCCCTACCTTATTTCGACTCGCCCCAGCTATGCGACCCTCATCAACTTTGTCCCGATTTACGGAGCTACGAGCCGCCGCCGACGATGTGAGGAAGAAGTTGTGACGATGACCAGCGTCGTGTCACTTTGAAACAGAAGTTCATGGAAAGATTCTACATGAACATATGGCAGTGAAACTTCGTACGTTATCATCTGGGGGACCCAAAAAAGAAAGCAAGGCGTCTTTATTCATTTCGAGAGGATAAACCTTCATCCTCGAATCCTCGTCGAGCACACGAGCGACACGGATAAAAAAAGAAATCAAAAAAACGAATGTGGTATCCTGAAACAACCTTCACCCTCTTGTCAGGAGAAAAAAAGACTTGCTGCCAATGTAACGAACGAGCTTTGAATGGAAGCATAGACAGCGTTGGAATCCTCAGAACACAAACAAGAACAAAAACAGAAGGAGGAAGGCAAGACGGATTATGATGGCATACGATCGAGATTAGGGTTCCTGTAACAAATCCGGGAGGGGGGAACGAAGGAGGGCACAGACAAGAGCAAGTAAGGAAATGGAAATGTATCCACGCAAATGAAAAGAAAGTAGCATGGGACGAGGTAAGGAGTGACTATCGTATCCGTCATCAACAAGGAACAAAAAGAATACGCAAAAAAAAGGAAAAAGGGACGATGACAGTACCTCAGAAATCAGCGCCGACAGCGTCCACGACATATAGTACCTGCTGCGGCCTTACAAATAACCCCATCGACTCTGACGTCGACACATCACTTGCAACAGGCGACGCACTCCGCATCCGTTTCATCCTGTCCAGCCCGCCGTGCAGCTGGTCTCCCTCTCGCTTCGTTCCACCCGATCCTTTGAACGTTGACAGTCCATTGGTGACGGTATTGCTCCACTCGGCCTTGCGTCGTCGTGGTGCGCGCGCATCTTCGCCACCAAACTCCCATTCGGAACCGTTGCCACCAATATCAAAATAGCGAATGCCGCCCCAGGAGCCGTCACACCATGCTCGGCCGTCGCTGACGTCCCCGACCCACGTGTCGATCGGTACCTCTACACCAACCCACGGCCCACATTCCCCAAGAACCTCCCCGATATATCGGGCAAACGCACGGAACCGTTTTCGTTTCGAAGAGATAATGCAGGGAATGCCAATGTCTAGGGTCGCTCCTGGGGGGACGGCAGATGCGAGGGTGGACTCGGTGAGCGTCAGCTCGGGAGATGATTTCATCTCAGGTGTCCGCGAAGGGGTAGTGATTGTTTCGGTGCTCTCTCGCCCAGCGAGAGTCTCGTCCGAAATCTGATCCTCTTCAGAGGGGGGCGTAGTGGTCGCACTTTCCGTTCCTGGCTCTGGATTCTTCGGCACCGTAAAGACAGCATTGAGGTTCGTCACCGTGTCGTCTCCTTCCGGCAACTCAACCAGCGGAACCGACGGCGTGCTCTCCTTCTCGTTCTCCGTCTTTTGTGCTCGTTCTTTTGGAAATTCTGCACGACGAGTCCGCGGAGAGGGTGAAGGTGACGATTTCTGACTTCCATTTTTCTCCAACCCGTTCTTGCCCAAAGGCCTTTTCTGCACGATCGGCGTCGTACGGCCAGCAGGCGATAGTCGTTTCGACGTCGAACCGGGGCTAATCTTGATTGTGTCCTTGTCTGGATGTCGTACAGGCGTTCGCGTGGAAACGACCGAGACGCCAGATGACACGCGATTCCGGGTACCCTTGAGTCCTACCGCCGCAGCACCTGATGAAGTAACCTTTGGCGCACTCGTCCCAACAGTTCGCGTGCTGACCGTCGATAGTGTCGAGCCGTCAGACACTTTACGTGATCGTGCGCTGTTGGAATCCGTTGACGTCGGCGTAACGAGCTCAGATGCTGCTGTCCGGAAAGTCATATCGGACGTTGCGGAAGAGAGACCCGAGTTGGGACGAGGTGCAGGGATGCGGAGGGTAGACAGGCCGTTGGTGGCATGATGAGACGAGTGGTGAGAGGGACGGACATTGGTGGCATGTCTCGAACGGGCGGAAGGTTTGATCGAGTTGGTGGAACGCATCGATGCATTGCTACTGGTGACGATCTTAGACAAAGTTGGCCGCCCATTTTGCGAAGTTGTAGCTGGTGGTGTTGGTGTTGAAGTACCCTCACGATCTTCATCCCATTCTCCGTCCCCATTATTTTTGCTGGCAGTAACGGTTGCTCGAGAAGAACTCGTATTCGCGGATGGAGATTTTCGATGTGCCGCATGACCATGTCCCCGGCCCTTTTCGGTAGCACCGGATCGTACACTCGTAACACTTGCTGAATCCGGGGTAAGTTTCGAGTCCGGCCGTTCGTTTACCCGGGATGCCGTACTGTGATTCCGCATTCTTGGGGCACCAGATAGGGTTAGAGTGGTGGTACTGCGGGCAACACTGCGAATAGAGCTTCCAGAGCTCGCAAAATTCCCATCTCTGCCCTGCCCGTGGGACTTGGAGGGAAGTGTACGCGAGAGAACTGAGGCGCGGAGAGAGTGAACCGAAAGAGTATCCGAGTCGACGTCGTTGGACCCACGGATCAGAGATGGACGGAAAGCGCGAGAAAGGTGAGCATTTCGAAGCGTATGATGCGGTGCAGGCGAAATAAGGTCTTCTACGGGGACTTCGATCTCTGCAGTGGCAATAGAGTAGGTGTAGATAAGATGAACACGAAACACTGATAATGGCGTACCTTGTGATATCTCCTTGATAGACCAGCCTTCGAGCGCGTCGAATCCACCTTCCTGGCGTATCCCCATCCATCGTTTCCTGATCCATCTCAACAAGTCCACACGGGCCTCTTCCACCTGTGTTCGAATCGGTGACGTCTGGGACAACATTGTCGCGTCGGTTTCGGTGACGTGAGGACGAAGTAGTATGCTGGACACCAACGTCTGCGATGGATGAACAAAAATAGTTGAAAATCGTGAATTAGGAAGACTTACCTGATAAACGGTTGCAGCATAACGTTCACTCATTCCCCGCTTCAGCGCCTCCATAACCCATCCCACCCTCTCTCCGTCCTCAAATCCTGCCCCGTCTCCCTCCAACATTTCCACCCACTCCGTCTGTTCAAAACACGCCTCGCTTTCCTTGACAAGACACTCATCAATCAACTTTTGTGCCGTCGAAACCATTTCCTTTGATATATCCGCCCAAGCATCGATCGCGGCATCCAGTTTCTTCATCGCGTGTTGAGCGGCGAATAACAGTGGGAAAACGTTGGTCGGGGTCGTGCGCTTACCAACGCCCTTGACGACGCTATCGCGTATTTTCTGAGGTAGAGCAGCGAATTCGGCATTGCACCACCCTTCGCCGAACAGGCCGACAAGCGCACGACGTGCACCCCGCTCGAGATAGTTGTTGGAGACATCGTCGGAGAGGGCGAATTCGAGCGTACGGGGAACTCTGCGGGCGCATTGACGACATCGACACCCACCAATTCCCCACTTGGCATTCGTGATACGTTCGTATTCGTCGAATTCCAAGAAAGCGTGATACAGACCGTGGAGCATCTCGTACACGATGCGAGCTTGAACTTCGTCGTGGAGATGAGGGAGTGAGAGATAGTTCGCCGATCGAAGGATAGCGAACGCGGTGTCAAGGTCATACGTTCGATGGGAGAAGACGAGAGTACCCGTGTAAATATAGCCGAGGGTGAAATGAAGAGATGCGGGTGTAAATGGTGGAGAAGGGAGGGTAACCGTCAGAGGCTCGCTCGCTGCAGATGATCCCGTCGTAGTTGCGGCCTTGGTACCCCAAGTTAGTAATTGGGCTCGAAAGTAGGGTGAACGAGACACGAGGATAAATCGATGGGACGAGAATATAGCTGTAGTATGCTCGGGATTCGAGGTCGAAAATGTGCCGGTGAGAGAGATGCGAATATCGGAATAAAGGCGAGATCGCCACATGTAGACCAAATCCTTACGGAGTTTATCGATGCGGTTTTCCTCCGAGTCGACGCGGTCGTGCGATTCAGTAGTATCAAAGAGGAACTCGAAAGCCTCACCGAGGCCCTTTCCAGTATAGAGATATTCAAGCTCGTTTGAAAAGAGGGCCGGAGAGGTTTGTTGGGGTAGACGAAGAATGTCGCCTGTATGAGTGGATGGGGATGGTGACGAAGAACGAAAGGGTGAAGGCGAGCGTGAGTTGTGGGCATAATCAAGCGTCAGACTTAGCGATACGGACGACTGAGCTGGGGCCGGAGAGGGCGTCGAGCAGTAGGGTGTTGGCGACGTGATGGGCGCAGGGCGAAAGGAGAAGTAGCGCGCCTGAAACGACGGCGGAGCACGCGCATATACGATCGCTAACGAGCTGTAAGTTGTTGTCGACGTCGAAGACGACGATGCGCACCTTTGTGGCCCCAAACTTCCTCTGTGGAGTCGTGATCATTGTCTGGATGGAGTTCCCATACGACATCCGGAAAGCGATCCTTTGCGTTGTGGAAGAGTTCGAGGAGGTCAGTTTGCCAGGTTTGGGTGGAGATACGCGATGCTTCTGGTATTCCGGGTGGAGGAGAGCTGCTCGTCGCCATGGACGATGAGAAGGACGTGTTGGACAACGAGGACAATGACGAGCAAGGACTGCAAAGTCGGACGGACGCAAAACACGTGTTGGGGGTTAAATATCTGTATATGGAAATAAGGGGGGTCGCAGATAGGTCGGTTAACGGATTATATGAAATATGAATAATAATAAAAAGGAAAATCCTAAGCTTCGTTACCTATATGATGGGAAAGGGATCGAAGAAACCAAAATCGAGGCGCGGACGGACTCGGTACGATGACAATCCAGATGTGAAACCATACAGTCTGGTGGAAGATGAGGATGATCAGCCAGCTCCTCGTCAGACTCAAATTGATGTCCCCTTAGCCATGTGGGTGAGTGTCTCTTGACAAACGCAGATCTACGGTACTGCTCACCACTAGAAGGATTTTGATCACTGCGACCCGCGCAGATGCTCCGGAAAAAAGCTTTCCAGACTGGGTCTTATCAAGGAACTCAGGGTGGGGCAACGCTTCCGCGGTATCGTCGTATCGTGAGTTACTCTGCGCCGATGGTGGTGCATAGTTCGTGTTCATCATGATCCTTGTCAAGTCCAAATGGCGCTTGCGTCATTAGCCCGGCGGATAGAGATATTTTGGCTAAAGACGGGCTTGCGGTCATCGAGTGTTCGTGGGCACGTCTGAACGACGTCCCCTTCTCAAAGATAGCGAGCCCTCACGAGCGTTTACGTATGTAGCTCCCCTCTGTATTTTTCGAGTTCATATCATGAATCAGTACCATACCTTCTTGCCACCAACCCAACAAACTATGGTAAACCGTGGAGACTCAATTGTGTGGAAGCACTTGCGGCTACTTTCTACATCACTGGGTTCGACCAGCATGCGGAGGCACTCTTGAGCTCGTTCGGTTGGGGAAGCGCGTTCTGGAAGGTCAACAGGCGAGTGCAGTTGCTCCACATTACACTTCTCAGTTTGACACACAATCAGTGTATATTTGGAAAGATACAAAACATGTAGGTCTGCAGGAGAAGTCGTGGAGATGCAGGATGCGATTCTCGCGGAACTGGAAAAAAGCTATGAAGAATCCCGCAAGGACAAAGATAAAGGTCGGTTTGCTGTGTTCGGATTAATCTGCGGGTATTGACTTGGATCATTCATCCTCGCCCAGAGTTTACGTCAAGAAGCACGGAGGACCTTTTGGTTCCGAATCCTAATCACGCTCTGATCGATCCTGATGATGTATCGGATTCCGGGGAAGGGGATGAAGAATAGTTACTTCCAGTTCGAGTACCCCCTGAATAGAGTGTCTGATTACGTAAATAGCACTCGTTAATTCGTTTGCCCAATTCCACGCGAACGGGCTTGCTAAGCCTTACTTTGATTCCCTAGTTCCATTAGAAAAAAAAAAGTCATGCGGTACTACGAACAACGATATCCAGAAGTAGACGAGCTAGTCATGGTACAAGTTCGTCAGATCGCAGAGATGGGTGCTTATGTGAAACTCGTAAGTCCTACGCTATCGTGACCAACAAACGTCCGATGAACCCACTCTGAGAACAGCTCGAATACGACAACATCGAGGGAATGATTCTCCTCTCTGAACTTTCACGACGACGGATACGATCGATTCAAAAACTTATCCGAGTCGGCCGAAACGAAGTCGTCGTCGTACTCAGGGTAGATCGCGAAAAAGGTCGGTCTGGATTCGCACCTGCAAATCATGGCTCATGAGAACGAATCGCCAGGTTACATTGATCTCTCGAAACGCCGCGTATCACCCGAAGATATCACTAAATGCGAAGAACGATACATGAAATCTAAGGCGGTCGCCTCTATTATGCGTCATGTCGCATCGAAAATCCCCGCTGCGGATGCGCCCGCTACGGAAGAGGAGGGGGCGGTGTATGAAGAAGCTGGCAGTGGATCAGGCGAAGAAGCTCGGTTGGAAAAACTGTACGAACAAGTCGCTTGGCCGCTCGGAAAGACATATGGGCATCCATACGATGCATTCAAATTGGCACTCACGTGAGTGCATCCTTTTCATTCTTCCACCCAACTATGAACAGATCGATGTAGTGAGCAAGACACGGTCTTCTCCTCCCTTCCCAACCCACCCAGTCCTGCCATCATCGCCGCCCTCACGAGTACCATCGCTCGACGACTCACACCGCAACCTATCAAGTTGCGTGCGGATATCGAATTGACGTGTTATACGCCGGCTGGGATTGACGCGATCAAAAAGGCACTGAGGGCAGGTGAGAAAGAGAGCAACGAGACCGTTCCGATCAAGGCCAAGCTTGTCGCTCCACCGTTGTATGTGTTGAGTACAAATGCAACAGACAAGGTGGGATCTATGCAAATGAAAGAGAAACGGGAAGCTGATTGTGCTTGCGTATCGCTAGTTTGTCGCTGTTGATCGTCTAGAGCGTGCAATTGAATCTATACAGGGCTCGATAGAGACCCAGGGAGGAGCATTAGTCGTGAAGATGAAGGTATGTCGTTTATGTGCCTTGAGGAGTTTGTCGTTGATATCCTCTTTCAGCCGAAAGCGGTTTCGGAGACAGAAGAGCAAGATTTGGCGCAGCTTATGGCCAAGGCTGGTCAGGAAAACGCAGAGGTTTCGGGTGACGAGGATGATGAAGAAGGAATTTAGTACGATTGAGTTGTGGAATTCAACTATGCCTGTACAGTGTTGTCCTCGTAATGCTGTTCTCCTTAGTACTTGGGTGAATCAACGGAGTGCTCAGCGTAGGCGCCTTCTTATCCCAAGTTTGTCACCACCAGTCGTTCAGAGCAAGCCATGGAGTCTATGCAAAGCTCTATTATATCGAACCCTAGGGGAGGGGACATTAGTCGTAAGAACGAAGTGGGTCGTTTATGCGCCTTGGCTTTTTGACAATGGTACTACGAATCTCTTCATTTAGCAAATTCCCTAGCTCATGACTTCGTTCAAAAAGGAAAAGTGCTGATAATGATGGCAGTATCATGGCAAGTGCTTGCCTACATCGTTTTCAACTTGGGGCGAGACCACACTCTGTGCCAGATTTCAAGTTCGTCTTCAAGTGTAGACCTTATCAGCACGATTTGAAATCTTGAGGAATGCTGCCCTTCTCTGACTTGATTGCGCTAGCGTGATTGATCCTCCTTCTCACAGAATAGTCCAGTTTCGTTGGTGAAGCTTGGCGAGGGATAGGAGTATCTGAGTCTTTGCGAGTGCAATGATCTTTGTTATCATGATCACACCTGAGTTGACACTCATACAGAACAATGCGTCTTCTCAACTCCGCATCGAAACAGCTCGAGCTATTGCACCGCCGCGTTCCCTACGCGATTGTATCACACAGATGGGGCGACGAATCCGAAGAGGTTCTCTTCACCGACATCGGTGACCCAGCACGTACGCGCAGCAAGGAAAGAGGTTACGACAAGATCCTTGGATCCTGTGCACAGGCAACTCAAGATGGCCTTGGCTACGTCTGGCTAGACACGTGCTGCATTGACATGACCAACAGTGTGGAACTTAACGAGGCAATCAACTCAATGTACAAGTGGTATCACAACTCCGAGGTCTGTTATGCCTATTTGCACGACGTCAACGATGCCTCCGAGTTTATCAAAAGTGATTGGTTCACTCGAGGTTGGACGCTAC